>SAYR01031597.1:122666-142377 GCA_004382745.1 Argopecten irradians irradians
TTTAAGGTTCTAACCCTCCCTACAGAGATAATTGGACCGTGACCTTGACCTACCTGGTATCATATATAAAGCTATTTAAGGTTCTAACCCTCCCTACAGAGCTAATTGGACTGTGACCTTGACCTACCTGGTATCATATATAAAGCTATTTAAGGTTCTAACTCTCCCTACAGAGCTACAGTGACAGGTCATTAGTAATATGAAGATGGAGAAGGAATTGCCTATATTCTGACCACAGTATATTACAACATTTTATTCAGGTTCAGCCTACTTAGTCAATTTATTCAATGAAAATCCACAAAAGTATAAAGAAAATGAAGCGACTGAGAGTTATATTGGAGCTAGTGATGGAAGTCGATTGATGCGTCAAACTTATAATAGCCAAAGAAGCTATATCTAATATTGTAATGTTATACCCTTTTCAACTATTCTTTGATGAAATCTCCAATTTGTCAAATAAGTTTCCAATTTATAATATATATGTGAAACTTTCTGTTTGATCCCCGCCTTAGAGAAATGTTTCACCATTCTTAAGATTTTAATCCCGGACGTAAGTATAAATTGATTACCTTTAAGATGTAGTTATGTCTAAATATATATATACAGGTAGTGCCCACCCAATGTAAATAGGATGGCCGCAGAGATAAGGTGATCACTATGTCATCAGGCACACAGTATCGTAATAGATTTGTCATCAGGCACACAGTATCGTAATAGATTTGTCATCAGGCACACAGTATCGTAATAGATTTGTCATCAGCCACACAGTATCGTAATAGATTTGTCATCAGCCACACAGTATCGTAAAAGATTTTAGATTTATGCCCTGTACCGTTATTATCAATCTCAGATCATCACTATGTCATCAGCCACACAGTATCGTAAAAGATTTGTCATCAGGCACACAGTATCGTAAAAGATTTGTCATCAGGCACACACTATCATAAAAGATTTTAGATTTATTCCCGTTACCGCTATTATCAATCTCAGATCATCACTTTGTCATCAGGCACACAGTATTGTAATAGATTTGTCATCAGCCACACAGTATCATAAAAGATTTGTCATCAGCCACACAGTATCGTAAAAGATTTTAGATTTATTCCCGTTACCGCTATTATCAATCTCAGATCATCACTTTGTCATCAGCCACACACTATCATAAAAGATTTGTCATCAGCCACACAGTATCATAAAAGATTTTAGATTTATTCCCGTTACCGCTATTATCAATCTCAGATCATCACTTTGTCATCAGGCACACAGTATCGTAATAGATTTGTCATCTGGCACACAGTATCGTAATAGATTTTAGATTTATGCCCTGTACCGCTATTATCAATCTCAGATCATCACTTTGTCATCAGCCACACAGTATCGTAATAGATTTGTCATCAGCCACACAGTATCGTAATAGATTTGTCATCAGCCACACAGTATCATAATAGATTTTAGATTTATGCCCTGTACCGCTATTATCAATCTCGGATCATTAGAAGTGTAATTCTATGGGAATCAGACTAATATAACTATAACTGTGTGTGATATACAGGTGTATAGATAGAGTGTCATTTAATCCTATAGATAGCAGATTAATATACAAAGCCAATACACTATTATTTATATATAGTAACATAGATCAATAGGTCACTGGTCAGTCAGTGATGTACACATGTTCTATTTCTATTTTCTGGTATAGATAATCAGGATCAAATTCTCAGGACCACACACATTACAAACAGCAAAAATATCCAAAACAGATATTATGTAAAACAACTTTCTTTCGTGGCTACTAAATTTCGTGATTTCCATTTCAAAACAAGTTTACGAAGATTAAAACTTGCAGATTTAAAAATTGAATGGAAATCCATGTCAACTTATGTATATATATAATTAATTGAAGCAGATATGAATTAATAGAGACAAACTTTCATGACTTTACTTACATCACAAAATTTGCGAAAAAACTTAATCGCGTTAGAGAGAAAATGCGAAAAAACTTAATCGCGTTAGAGAGAAAATGCGAAAAAACTTAATCGTGTTAGAGAGAAAATGCGAAAAAACTTAATCGTGTTAGAGAGAAAATGCGAAAAAACTTAATCGTGTTAGAGAGAAAGTTACAGTTATTCTATAGGTTGCCCTTTTTCTATACTTTTGTAACTTCCATATTTGAAAATGATCTAACAATGAAAAGGAATTTTTCTATGTAATTATACTGACGTTATTTTATAGGAAATATGGTATAAAATCTTAGTGACTTGTTCAATTTAAATCTGTCCGATCGTCTTCAATAAATATGCCCCACAACAACAAGTAGATTAATCTCTCATTAATGTCCTTAGAGATAAATGGAGAGGAGCTATAGTGTGGTATTAAAGTGTACAGACCCGGAGATTGCATTGATTGATGTGGTTATACAGACATGAATACATGCTGATCAACACGTATCTACAATTTTTAATATCAATTTTTATTTTTTCTCAAAACTTAACTCTGGAAAAGGAAATTTGTAAACAACGTATACGGTAAAAGGAACTTCAAAATTGAAATTTAATGAAATCTTTATAAACAGGTTCTGAAAAGAAACAAATTACTGCCATCAACAGGAGGATATAGATATCAAAATACATTATATAGGATTAATACTAGAAGTTAAACTTTCTATAGTCAAGTACAGCCATTTAATGGCATGACTTACAGATAAACATCAGCGTTAAATAACTACCTAACTGTACAGTAACACAATCTTATAAATATTGCAAAATATATTAACTAACATCCAGTTTGAAAGTTAAATTCAAAACAGAATTTTATAAGCAACTTATTAAACATTAAAAACATCTACAATGTACGTGTAACATTGATGAATGCTGTTTAATACCTTCATACATATTCATACGTGTCATTTATGAATGTTTCCCAAACTACTTTCATGTATAGTTGTATTTGAATTTTCATTTAATTATGAAATGAGAGCAGGCATAATGGAATTGATTAGCTTACACATACTTAACTATCAATTCAAATATTAAATCTTCCGTTTGTGGTTAATTGTCAATTTAAACGACAACAATGCAGTGTGGTAATTTACAATTTGATTGCAATGTCCGATTGTCTGATTTACATCGGCTCATCTAATAATTCAACTTTTAAGTGGTTTAAAAAAACTAGTAATATCATAGGGAAAAAATCCAGTCCACATGTGACAAATCAAGAAATTTTACTTGTTGAAGTTCGACTCAACAAAGTACTTTGAATATATAGATATCATCAACAAACATTGTATACCTGGACAAAGGTAATTAACACACTCAGGAATATTACAAACATATCCTGCTCACCTGGATATAAATGTGTGGTACGTAATTAATGTATGTGTCTTAACTTGCTCACCTGGATATAACAGATCCTGTGGATCACTCATCAACCTAAACACCTCTGTATCACCCATACACAACACACTTCCAGATCTTCATCAACAGTGTGTATGAACAATTTTTTGAAATATTTTCTATCAAATATTAATGTATATGAAACTTTGATCCTTCTTGACACGAATGGAATTCCCTTCTAAATGCTGAGAATCTCTGTTGACAACATAAGTGCAAACTCATGTATTCACTGGTATATCAGCAGACTGTTAGTAGAATCCTCGATCGTCAATTTATTTTTTTGTTTTGCAAGTTCAGTGTAAACAAAGAACTATCACAATGGTCGACGTATATATACCAGGTAATCTGGACGTCAAAACAAACACTCTAACACGATAGGCCGTCCAACATTGGCTCCATACAATTCCTTCTTAGAGTCTGATCCACAACCTAATCTGAATATTTCCCTCCTGTTGTCGGCATTAATAATCTCCGCCAGGTAAAAATGCAACAAGGTCCTTATGCACATTATGTATATAAGGCACAGAGGAAGTTTTTGAATTTGAATAGAGTTTGTAGGTACTATTTGACCTTATATTATTAGGATCAGCGTTTATAAAGGTCGTCAGTATGTGTATTGGGTCGTTGGTATATAAGGGTTTGTCAACTTTTGATCATGTACCCGCTAACATACCTATGTATACTAACATTATGTACCTGCCAATCTGTTAGCTTAATGTAGGTAACGGTTTCCATGCTTCAATGATTTTATTGTTGAATTTTAAACACTTAATACACATTTATAATTTATATTCCTGACATTTGTTATTTGCTTCCATTGTTATTCGTTTTTAAAATCTTAACATGTACAAATTTGTGTTACTGGATCGTACACATGAAATATTCATAAAGCTAACCAATAATGGTGACTTTGTCATAATGTACATGCATACATACAACATTATGACACAGACATAAAGCAATGTTAGCTTTGCAAAATTCATTAAAATTCTTATATTAACATATTTAAGTGTTTGAATGCAAACAATCACTGAATTATTCTCACAGATTGACATGATAAATATCTGTTCTATAAATATTTCCTCTTCATATCTAACATTTTAGAATTGTTAAGTTGTCATCAAAATTGTCATATCATTTGACTAACCTGAACAAAACTAACAAAAAGATACACATGATAATTAGGTCATGTAAGTACAGATACTGATAATAATATCAGTTCATTCAGCAAAGTTTACAAAAGTATCAAATTTAACACCCTGTCAGAACTTTGATAAAGGTTTCAAATCTATGTTGAAATCAATTTATATAGAGATAAATATGAATCTGACGTTCATTGATACTGGAAGTTGATGGAGCTCAACAAACGTTAACAGGTAAAGTTATCACAGGTAGGTCTGATTACAATTAAATACTGCCAAGAGAGCTACAAATAACCAACTCTGAAATAATACTATACAGTTCTACATCATTACTTCAAAGTTGGAAGGACAAACCAACTGTATTTTGGGTGAGATTTATTTTCGAGAATATTTTCCACAATTCTTACTAAATTCAAAGAGATTTCCATTCAGTTTTAAATCTGCAACATTGACTCTCCACGAAAATGGTTTGAAATAGAAATTGCGAAAGTTAGTAGCAGCCATAGAAAGTTGAATGAGTTCAATACCATATTCGACCCAATAAGCGCCCAGGGCGCTTAAAAATTGATGAAAATGAAAAGGTGCTAATAAGTCGAAATTATTGCAAATCGATATGTTTTATGTAGTTTTGGTCTTTATTTATGTCCGGGCAATTGAAATTGAGGCCTCAAAAAGGGGGAGGGGCACTTATAGGGACATGGGCGCTTATTGGGTCGAATATGGTAATTTGATATGTCACCAGCATAACAAGTCTGATAAATTTCATATTACATAGTCACGAGTGTAAGATCCTATTTATCACATAACTGTTATTAATAGATATATAAGTGAAACTTTTTTATTTTGTCTCTATATAAAACAGTAGAAATCTGGCTCGGATGTGACGTTTCCGTCTCCTGAAACAATCATGCAACGTCATATAAATATTATGACGTCAAAACTACCTGTGACATCACAATAGTGTTATTACACATGTGTCTTACGATATTTATGACATGGCCGTATCACATGGCTAGAGGGGCCAGTTATGTGATAAATATAATTCAACAAGGTCCAACTGAACCATGAATTAACTGACTTACTGAAGTATTTGAGCGTCTCTGCGATTTGTTCTGTGGTAAGTTCGATATCTTGGTCGAGTGGTATCAGTGGCGTCTGTATCCAATCCTCATTCTCGTAACCACAGAAATTGGTGATAGTATCGGCACGGAGACGATACTTCGGGATCTGTTCCTCGATCAAACTCAAGATCTCAACTTCTGGGAGATCTGCACTGTTACACACATCTGAAACAAACAAAAATTTGTATTTGATAAGATTTGTTAACTTTCGGGAGATGTGCACTGTTACACACGTCTGAAACAAACAAAAGTTTTCATTTAATAAGATTTGTTAACTTTCGGGAGATCTGCACTGTTACACAAGTCTGAAACAAACAAAAGTTTTTATTTAATAAGATTCGTTAATTTTCGGGAGATCTGCACTGTTACACACGTCTGAAACAAACAAAAGTTTTTATTTAATAAGATTTGTTAACTTTCGGGAGATCTGCACTGTTACACACGTCTGAAACAAACAAAAGTTTTCATTTAATAAGATTTGTTAACTTTCGGGAGATGTGCACTGTTACACAAGTCTGAAACAAACAAAAGTTTTTATTTAATAAGATTTGTTAACTTTCGGGAGATGTACATGTAAATCCTGTATATCATTCAAGGTTGTAGAACAGAAACTTAGCTACACATGGTGATATTTAAATATTTGTGTCTAGATGAGCATCAATTTAATGTGGTTCTTATATCTGTAAGTCATTTTAATGTAATACACCATACCATGGCCATGCCATGCAGACACCTGTAATACCGCTATTATTATGTAAGTATTATGTATAGGTCAGTTTAGTGTAATATACCATGACCAGACACCTAAAGCCGTTAACATACACCAAAGTGAGAAGTGTGACAGAATATCAGACCTGCATGATGACGTGAATTAGGCCAAGATGAATGAGAATCTGTTTTATCTCTAGTAATCCAGGTAATTGTACCTACAGATATACTAATCAACACACCTCACTAAGAATAAACACAAAACATGATTATTCTGCATGTCATTCCTACACTTAGGACCAAAATGTGACTAAAAAAAATGGCTGGCCAGCCTGACAACAGAAACAGCTGAAGCATGTTAGGACAGATTTATAGACACGATGACCTAGGGCCGTGATGAGCATGACAGACAGCAAAGTGTTACATCACAGTGTTATCACTCCAGGTAACACACAGGTAACACAGATACATCACAGATACATCACAGGTAAATTACAGGTAAATTACAGGTGTGTTAAGCAATCATGATCTGTACTTTCCTTAAGTGTACAAAATATCTACATACTAGATTTTCTGCAAACAGTCAGTATGATGAAGGTGTCTGGGCCTCAATTTATGGTTCTTCAAAAAAGAGAAATTGTTTACAAGGTAAATGATTTGAAACCATTTCACATCTGTAACCTTGAGCGAATGTCAAGGTTATCCATATGAACAACCTTTGTTGCCCTTTATACCCCAGCACCCTTCATGCCAATAATAACAAGGTCTCTTCTTGACTGTTAAGGAGAAGTTTTTTTAAAGTTAAACATATAAATATGTATTTCATCCCTCTGACCTTCAAACAATGTCAAGGTCATTCATTCGAACCATCTTTACATTTCATCACAGTATGCCTCATGCCTAACTGTATCCTATCTCTATGAGCCTCTTGGTTATACTAATTCATCCTTGTGACTTTGAAAGTTCAAGTTATTCATTTAACAAACTTATATAATCAAGTTTTAGCTTATTTCACTCCTGCAACCTTGAATGAAGGTCAGGGTCATTTATTTTAAAACTCTGATCCTGGCATGATTGTCAGGACAATTATCAAGTGTCTGAACCTAATTCTTATTGAAGAGTAAATCCAGGCAAGTTAAAATGACACTAAATATAATGCTAGTAATTACTCTGGTCTAATGTTTCCAATAAAAACAAATAAAAAAATAGTTAAAGCATCTGAATTGTATTAAAAACTAACCTGAAATGACACTACATAAAACTTCTTATTACTCAGCCCTTTATTTTTTAATGCATGTTTTAAATGGAAATTGATAAAATGAATTGACATATTTGAACCTGCTTTTCATGTTAAACATATAAAGGTTAAAGTCACTTCAACCAGACTATTTATGATGTCATACATTGATCAAGAGTAATAGATCAGATCCACACTCAATCTACACAGTATGTATTATAGATATGACGTCATACATTGGTGACAGTACCAGATCAGACCCACACCAAATCTACACAGTATATATTATAAATATGATGTCATACATTGGTTGACAGTACCAGATCAGATCCACACTCAATCTACACAGTATATATTATAGATATGACGTCATACATTGATCAAGAGTAATAGATCAGATCCACACCCAATTTACACAGTATGTATTATACATATGACGTCATACATTGGTTGACAGTACCAGATCAGATCCACACTCAATCTACACAGTATATATTATAGATATGACGTCATACATTGATCAAGAGTAATAGATCAGATCCACACCCAATCTACACAGTATGTATTATAGATATGATGTCATACATTGGTTGACAGTACCAGATCAGATCCACACTCAATCTACACAGTATGTATTATAAATATGACGTCATACATTGGTTGACAGTACCAGATCAGATTCACACTCAATCTACACAGTATGTATTATAGATATGACGTCATACATTGGTTGACAGTACCAGATCAGATCCACACTCAATCTACACAGTATGTATTATAAATATGACGTCATACATTGGTTGACAGTACCAGATCAGATCCACACTCAATCTACACAGTATGTATTATAAATATGACGTCATACATTGGTTGACAGTACCAGATCAGATCCACACTCAATCTACACAGTATGTATTATAAATATGACGTCATACATTGGTTGACAGTACCAGATCAGATCCACACTCAATCTACACAGTATGTATTATAAATATGACGTCATACATTGGTTGACAGTACCAGATCAGATCCACACTCAATCTACACAGTATGTATTATAAATATGACGTCATACATTGGTTGACAGTACCAGATCAGATCCACACTCAATCTACACAGTATGTATTATAAATATGACGTCATACATTGGTTGACAGTACCAGATCAGATCCACACTCAATCTACACAGTATGTATTATAAATATGACGTCATACATTGGTTGACAGTACCAGATCAGATCCACACTCAATCTACACAGTATGTATTATAAATATGACGTCATACATTGGTTGACAGTACCAGATCAGATCCACACTCAATCTACACAGTATGTATTATAAATATGACGTCATACATTGGTTGACAGTACCAGATCAGATCCACACTCAATCTACACAGTATGTATTATAAATATGACGTCATACATTGGTTGACAGTACCAGATCAGATCCACACTCAATCTACACAGTATGTATTATAAATATGACGTCATACATTGGTTGACAGTACCAGATCAGATCCACACTCAATCTACACAGTATGTATTATAAATATGACGTCATACATTGGTTGACAGTACCAGATCAGATCCACACTCAATCTACACAGTATGTATTATAAATATGACGTCATACATTGGTTGACAGTACCAGATCAGATCCACACTCAATCTACACAGTATGTATTATAAATATGACGTCATACATTGGTTGACAGTACCAGATCAGATCCACACACAATCTACACAGTATGTATTATAGATGTGACGTCATACATTGGTTGACAGTACCAGATCAGATTCACACTCAATCTACACAGTATGTTTTATAGATGTGACGTCATACATTGGTTGACAGTACCAGATCAGATTCACACTCAATCTACACAGTATGTATTATAAATATGACGTCATACATTGGTTGACAGTACCAGATCAGATCAACACTCAATCTACACAGTATGTATTATAAATATGACGTCATACATTGGTTGACAGTACCAGATCAGATCCACACTCAATCTACACAGTATGTATTATAAATATGACGTCATACATTGGTTGACAGTACCAGATCAGATCCACACTCAATCTACACAGTATGTATTATAAATATGACGTCATACATTGGTGGACAGTACCAGATCAGATCCGCCCCAAATCTACACAGAATGTATTATAAATATGACGTCATACATTGGTGGACAGTACCAGATCAGATCCGCCCCAAATCTTCACAGTATGTATTATAAATATGATGTCATACATTTGTTGACAGTACCAGATCAGATCCACACTCAATCTACACAGTATGTATTATAAATATGACGTCATATATTGGTTGACAGTACCAGATCAGATCCACACTCAATCTACACAGTATGTATTATAAATATGATGTCATACATTGGTGACAGTACCAGATCAGATCCACACTAAATCTACACAGTATATATTATAGATATGACGTCATACATTGGTTGACAGTACCAGATCAGATCCACACTCAATCTACACAGTATGTATTATAAATATGACGTCATACATTGGTGACAGTACCAGACCATATCCACACTCAATCTACACAGTATGTATTATAGATATGACGTCATACATTGGTTGACAGTACCAGATCAGATCCACACTCAATCTACACAGTATATATTATAAATATGACATCATACATTGGTTGACAGTACCAGATCAGATCCACACTCAATCTACACAGTATGTATTATAAATATGACGTCATACATTGGTGACAGTACCAGATCAGATCCACACTCAATCTACACAGTATGTATTATAGATATGACGTCATACATTGGTTGACAGTACCAGATCAGATCCACACTCAATCTACACAGTATGTATTATAAATATGACGTCATACATTGGTTGACAGTACCAGATCAGATCCACACTCAATCTACACAGTATGTATTATAAATATGACGTCATACATTGGTTGACAGTACCAGATCAGATCCACACTCAATCTACACAGTATGTATTATAAATATGACGTCATACATTGGTTGACAGTACCAGATCAGATCCACACTCAATCTACACAGTATGTATTATAAATATGACGTCATACATTGGTTGACAGTACCAGATCAGATCCGCCCCAAATCTACACAGTATGTATTATAGATATGACGTCATACATTGGTTGACAGTACCAGATCAGACCCACACCAAATCTACACAGTATGTATTATAAATATGACGTCATACATTGGTTGACATTACCAGATCAGATCCACACTCAATCTACACAGTATGTATTATAGATATGACGTCATACATTGGTTGACAGTACCAGATCAGATCCACACTCAATCTACACAGTATGTATTATAAATATGACGTCATACATTGGTTGACAGTACCAGATCAGATCCACACTCAATCTACATAGTATGTATTATAAATATGACGTCATACATTGGTGACAGTACCAGATCAGATCCAAACACAATCTACACAGTATGTATTATAGATGTGACGTCATACATTGGTTGACAGTACCAGATCAGATCCACACTCAATCTACACAGTATGTATTATAAATATGACGTCATACATTGGTTGACAGTACCAGATCAGATCCACACTCAATCTACACAGTATGTATTATAAATATGACGTCATACATTGGTTGACAGTACCAGATCAGATCCACACTCAATCTACACAGTATGTATTATAAATATGACGTCATACATTGGTTGACAGTACCAGATCAGATCCACACTCAATCTACACAGTATGTATTATAAATATGACGTCATACATTGGTTGACAGTACCAGATCAGATCCACACTCAATCTACACAGTATGTATTATAAATATGACGTCATACATTGGTTGACAGTACCAGATCAGATCCACACTCAATCTACACAGTATGTATTATAAATATGACGTCATACATTGGTTGACAGTACCAGATCAGATCCACACTCAATCTACACAGTATGTATTATAAATATGATGTCATACATTGGTTGACAGTACCAGATCAGATCCACACTCAATCTACACAGTATGTATTATAAATATGTCGTCATACATTGGTTGACAGTACCAGATCAGATCCACACTCAATCTACACAGTATGTATTAAAGATATGACGTCATACATTGGTGACAGTACCAGATCATATCCACACTCAATCTACACAGTATGTATTATAAATATGACGTCATACATTGGTTGACAGTACCAGATCAGATCCACGCTCAATCTACACAGTATGTATTATAAATATGACGTCATACATTGGTTGACAGTACCAGATCAGATCCACACTCAAACTACACAGTATGTATTATAGATGTGACGTCATACATTGATCAAGAGTAATAGATCAGATCCACACTCAATCTACACAGTATGTATTATAGATGTGACGTCATACATTGTTCAAAAGTACCAGATCAGCTCCGCCCCCAATCTCCACAACATGTATTATTATATAAAGTAGGTGTACATGTTTGGAGACACAGAGCAATAACCACACCTATTATATCTGTACTCCCCCACATCAGACCAAGACATATTGACACAAAGTTTGTAGATCCGCATACTGCCACTAGGCTAATCAGAAAAGTAAAGCATTAATCACAGTATGATATAAACTGTGACCTCCATTACATAATGAATTCTGTGACAATATCTCGATGAGGAAACACCGGTTTGACAACTTGACAAGGATCCGTAAGTGTTATCAAAATTATATCCATACAGTTGTGGGCCAATAACACCTACATATAGTACCATGTAAACACAGAGTATATACCACCAGGTGAGCAGGCTTATATCTACAGGTGTGGGACGTTATGTACGATGCAATGTCAACATTGTGATGTCACAAGGTTATTTTGATGTGTTGACGTTATGTACGATACATTGTCACCATTGTGATGTCACCAGGTTATTTTGATGTGTTGACGTTATGTATGATGCAATGTCAACATTGTGATGTCACCAGGTTATTTTGATGTGACAACGTTATGTACGATACAATGTCACCATTGTGATGTCACCAGGTTATTTTGATGTACTGACGTTATGTACAATACAATGTCACCATTGTGATGTCACCAGGTTATTTTGATGTGACAACGTTATGTACAATACAATGTCACCATTGTGATGTCACCAGGTTATTTTGAAGTGACAACGTTATGTACAATACAATGTCACTATTGTGATGTCACCAGGTTATTTTGATGTACTGACGTTATGTACAATACAATGTCAACATTGTGATGTCACCAGGTTATTTTGATGTGACAACGTTATGTACAATACAATGTCACCATTGTGATGTCACCAGGTTATTTTGATGTGACAACGTTATGTACAATACAATGTCACCATTGTGATGTCACCAGGTTATTTTGATGTGCTGACGTTATGTACAATACAATGTCACCATTGTGATGTCACCAGGTTATTTTGATGTGACAATGTTATGTACAATACAATGTCACCATTGTGATGTCACCAGGTTATTTTGATGTGTTGACGTTATGTACAATACAATGTCACTATTGTGATGTCACCAGGCTATTTTGATGTGACAACGTTATGTACAATACAATGTCACCATTGTGATGTCACCAGGTTATTTTTATGTGCTGACGTTATGTACAATACAATGTCAACATTGTGATGTCATCAGGTTATTTTGATGTGACAACGTTATGTACAATACAATGTCACTATTGTGATGTCATCAGGTTATTTTGATGTGACAACGTTATGTACAATACAATGTCACTATTGTGATGTTATCAGGTTATTTTGATGTGACAACGTTATGTACAATACAATATCACTATTGTGATGTCATCAGGTTATTTTGATGTGACAACGTTATGTACAATACAATGTCACCATTGTGATGTCACCAGGTTATTTTGATGTGACAACGTTATGTACAATACAATGTCACCATTGTGATGTCACCAGGTTATTTTGATGTACTGACGATATGTACAATACAATATCACTATTGTGATGTCATCAGGTTATTTTGATCTGCTATCCTTTAATGGTCTTTATTGCTTAATGAGCTGTTTACAGGACATTTAAAACCCAGCCAATCAAAAATCAAGAATTTATAATCAAACTTAAAACTGAAGGTGTTTGACCCTTATGGCCTTAAAATAAGGTTAAGGTCATTTATTTGAACAAACCTGTCATGTCACACCTCAAAGCATTCAGCAGACATATGCATCAGTATGTACATCAAAGCCCATTTGTCCGTAACAAAGGCTCGCGAGCTTGATTACGACAAACTTATCTGTCAAAATTCAACATGGCCTCACTGTTAAATCTGTAGCTAGCAATTGTGACGTTGTGAAATGGAAGAGTTCCACAGTCAAAACAACACCACATGAAGTTTGAAAAATGTCCTTCTATTTACTAACATTGCATTCAGGCCAAGAGATACAGCAAAGCTGCACAAATATACAGTATTCATACATACCAAATACTGTACAAAATCATAATCTAAATAATTTCACAGTGACAACAAAATTACCCGAGTTTCCTTTCATTCCCATTCACTAAATCCATGAGAAGATTTCTGAACCATCAACAGGATTACAGTGATGCAATTACGCAGCCATGTTGCATGCGAACGATAATGTCAAACATTCATCAGACCCAGAATATTAGCAGCAGCATGTGTATAGCCTGTGGCTGTATCTATCTTCTAAACATTCATCAGACCCAGGATCAGGGAAGCACATGTCATTCATAAGTCAGAATTAGAAGTTTGCATGCTTAGCAAGCCTTCTTAGCTGTTACTTCTACATGATAAACTTTACTACTGGAATAACAGTTTGTGTAACTTTATAATGATTTGTAACGACAGTGAACTCCCTGATAACCATTAAGTCTGTTGCTATGTTACAGTGAACTCCCTGATAACCATTAAGTCTGTCGCTATGTTACAGTGAACTCCCTGATAACCATTAAGTCTGCCGCTATGTTACAGTGAACTCACTGATAACCATTAAGTCTGTCGCTATGTTACAGTGAACTCCCTGATAACCATTAAGTCTGTCGCTATGTTACAGTGAACTCCCTGATAACCATTAAGTCTGTTGCTATGTTACAGTGAACTCCCTGATAACCATTAAGTCTGTCGCTATGTTACAGTGAACTCCCTGATAACCATTAAGTCTGTCGCTATGTTACAGTGAACTCCCTGATAACCATTAAGTCTGTCGCTATGTTACAGAGAGGATGATAATCACCACCAGATAATGTATAATTAATTGTACATTGACTAACCTGATGGCTATAGAGATAATTGTATATACATATTTGCCACATCAACTCATACACAAGACAGTTATATTACAACAATGTTAAGGCACACATTGGTTGGTTAGGGTTATAATGTCATATTCATTAACAGCTTAGGTCATAGGACGGCCTCCCATTACTGTGTTTCACATATATGAAAGTTTGGGAGCTTTACACTACATGTATCTGTCCCTTTTATTGATGGATTGATGTGGCTGTATGGTCCATATTCCAGTAATTAATAAGCCATGGACACTTGTAAAAATGTTTTGTACTTCTTAAGTGTTATCTCAATGAATCATACCGTCTCTGACACCAAACACAGTCAGTGTTATTCCTGAGTATTTCTGAAAATTGTCATCTGGTGAAAATTGGGAATTTTAGAGCGATAAAATAGGAAATTGGAAAAAAAAAATAAACTGTGTTTATGGAAATTTTGGAAAAGGTATTAAATAGAAATAAATAATTATGTTTCCTGAAGAACCAGTCTAAGAATGTACATACTAAATATGACTTTTAATATTCGGATTTCATTTGTTTCATAACACAAAATGTGCATTAGTCACTGATTTGGGAAACTTAGACATAGATTTGGAAAAAAATAACAAGGAATGGGGCAGAAATTCGACCCTAAATATATATGCACTTATTACAGGAAAAACACTGAAACAGCACACCCTACCTGGTCACATTATACTGACAATCCTTCAATCATCCCACTACAGGAGCAGAAACTACCACTTTGTATAGAATATATGGTGTGTCTTAAGATTGGTCAGGATAAAGAGCCTTAATTCCTCACAGGAGCAGAAACTACCACTTTAAGATTGGTCAGGATAAAGAGCCTTAATTCCTCACAGGAGCAGAAACTACCACTTTTAAAGACAATGATGTGTCTTAAGATTGGTCAGGATAAAGAGCCTTAATTCCTCACAGGAGCAGAAACTACCACGTTTATAGACTATATGGTGTGTCTTAAGATTGGTCAGGATAAATAGCCTTAATTCCTCACAGGGGAGAGTACTCAATTGAAGGCCAAAAGAGGGGCAGAGTAAATGATGCATTAGAAAGAAAGTCAGTTAATAATGAGGGAAAAGATATCATTCTAAATTTAATCACCTTTATTCTTTAAGAACATCATGCATGTACAATGGGGTAGCAGGTACAATTCTAAAAATTCTACCTATAAGCTACCTAAGGCATACAGCTCTATACACCATCTTTGTGGTAGGAGTTGATTAAAATTTAAGTCTTTAATTGTTAATAATCTTAAAACATTCTGCTTTATTTGTAAAAAGATCAAATGTAAGCAATGCAAAAAACCACATCACAATTAACTACATGTAATGCACGTAATCTACATGTATTATCTGTTATAGATCAGTATTAGTGCCAGTTTGAGTTTTCAGGAGAAAAAAAATATAGGTTTGTAAATAATAGCTGAGCCATAAAACCTAATGAGTAGATCAATTAACAAATCAATTAACAAAATTAACCTCTGAACTTGTTATAAACACAAATTGTATCATGGAAGCCATTGGAAAGGTATACACATTATACCGCGTTGGGAGCCAGCCAAATCAGTTATATGCACACATGATTATGTGTATTAAGTACTGCACATCTGTAAAATTAACGAACATGCAAATGCATGTGTGCATATATACATCTACATGTCTGCAGATATCTATGTACGAGCTTACACATATAATATTAGTAGAATGTGTGATAGGTGTTTTTTTTTATTTACTTGTTCAATCAGTACACAACACAGGTACACAAAATTTCATGTAATTAGATAATCTCATTACCATATTTATCTAATTATCTGTCTTTTTACCTGTATACTAGTATGTATCAATTTTATATGGTCTGTTGGGTTTTTTAAATTATGTAATTCCAGCTAAGATTCACAACTCAATCCAGTAGTAGCATCAAGTTCAGAGGAGTTATTCCCCTTTCCCCCATTCAAACTAAAAGCTAGTCAGCCAATTTACATGTTATCTATACATGTAGTACATCAGCACATCTCATTTTCCAGTTGAAAATTTCATTGTTGAATTCTTATATGCATAATTGTGAAATAAATTAAACATTTCTCTATATCCATGATCCAATACCAGAAATTTAAACTTCCTTTTAACAAAGACCAGGGTCTTTTTCGTTTATTAGGAATAACCAGATCTCCTGTTTGTTAAAGTCATTATTTCATGTATATATGCTTACAGACCTGCAGTTTTTGATACAGGCCTATGAGGGCTTTGTCAAAGCTCATCTGAAAACAATATAAAATCACCAGGTCCATCTTTTAATTCATAAAGAAGAACTTGGTCCAACCAGTCAAACCGTATAATCGAAAACATCCTAGTACTTATGATAATGTTTCAAGTCTCATCTTTGAAAAGCTATCAGTAGTCTTCATTGCTGTAATTATAAGCACTGAATTACAAACTTGATAATTTTAGGCACCTGTACCTTATGACTTTCGAAAAAAAAAAATCTTACGAGACAGATGTACAGATAGATATTTACCTGTCAGAACACCAATTGTACAGATATATATTTACCTGTCAGAACACCGATTGTACAAATAGATATTCACCTGTCAGAACACCGATTGTACAGATAGATATTTACCTGTCAGAACACCGATTGTACAGATAGATATTTACCTGTCAGAACATCAATTGTACAGATAGATATTTACCTGTCAGAACACCGATTGTACAGATAGATATTTACCTGTCAGAACACCAGTTATACAGATAGATATTTACCTGTCAGAACACCAATTGTACAGATAGATATTTACCTGTCAAAACACCAATTGTACAGATAGATATTTACCTGTCAGAACACCGATTGTACAGATAGATATTTACCTGTCAGAACACCAATTGTACAGATAGATATTTACCTGTCAGAACACCAATTGTACAGATAGATATTTACCTGTCAGAACACCAATTGTACAGATAGATATTTACCTGTCAGAACACCAATTGTACAGATAGATATTTACCTGTCAGAACACCAATTGTACAGATAGATGTTTACCTGTCAGAACACCAATTGTACAGATAGATATTTACCTGTCAGAACACCAATTGTACAGATAGATATTTATACCTGTCAGAACACCAATTGTACAGATAGATATTTACCTGTCAGAACACCAATTGTACAGATAGATATTTACCTGTCAGAACACCAATTGTACAGATAGATATTTACCTGTCAGAACACCGATTGTACAGATAGATATTTTCATGTCAGAACACCAATTGTACAGATAGATATTTACCTGTCAGAACACCGATTGTACAGATATATATTTACCTGTCACAACACCAATTGTACAAATAGATATTTACCTGTCAGAACACCAATTGTACAGATAGATATTTACCTGTCAGAACACCAATTGTACAGATAGATATTTACCTGTCAGAACACCAATTGTACAGATAGATATTTATCTGTCAGAACACCGATTGTACAGATATATATTTACCTGTCAGAACACCGATTGTACAGATACATATTTATCTGTCAGAACACCAATTGTACAGATAGATATTTACATGTCAGAACACCAATTGTACAGATAGATATTTACCTGTCAGAACACCAATTGTACAGATAGATATTTACCTGTCAGAACACCAATTGTACAGATAGATATTTACCTGTCAGAACACCAATTGCACAGATAGATATTTACCTGTCAGAACACCAATTGTACAGATAGATATTTACCTGTCAGAACACCGATTGTACAGATAGATATTTACCTGTCAGAACACCAGTTGTACAGATATATATTTACCTGTCAGAACACCTATTGTACAAATAGATATTTACCTGTCAGAACACCAGTTGTACAGATAGATATTTACCTGTCAGAACACCAATTGTACAGATAGATATTTACCTGTCAGAACACCAATTGTATAGATATTATTTACCTGTCAGAACACCAATTGTACAGATAGATATTTATCTGCCAGAACACCAATTGTACAGATAGATATTTACCTGTCAGAACACCAATTGTACGGATAGATATTTACCTGTCAGAACACCAATTGTACAGATAGATATTTACCTGTCAGAACACCAATTGTACAGATATAAATTTACCTGTCAGAACACCAATTGTACAGATATAAATTTACCTGTCAGAACACCAATTGTACAGATATAAATTTACCTGTCAGAACACCAATTGTACAGATAGATATTTACCTGTCAGAACACCAATTGTATAGATAGATATTTACCTGTCAGAACACCGATTGTACATATAGATATTTACCTGTCAGAACACCAATTGTACAGATAGATATTTACCTGTCAGAACACCGATTGTACAGATAGATATTTACCTGTCAGAACACCGATTGTACAGATAGATATTAACTTGTCAGAACACCAATTGTACAGATATATATTTACCTGTCAGAACACCTATTGTACAAATAGATATTGATCTGTCAGAACACCAATTGTACAGATACATATTTACCTGTCAGAACACCAATTGTACAGATAGATATTTACCTGTCAGAACACCAATTGTACAGATATCAATTTACCTGTCAGAACACCAATTGTACAGATAAATATTTACCTGTCAGAACACAGACTGTACAGATAGATATTTACCTGTCAGAACACAGATTGTACAGATAGATATTTACTTGTCAGAACACCAATTGTATAGATATTATTTACCTGTCAGAACACCAATTGTACAGATAGATATTTATCTG
>SAYR01031597.1:144054-160323 GCA_004382745.1 Argopecten irradians irradians
TACTTTGTAGAAACTCCATTTAAACATCATGTAGCTCACTTACTTTAACCGTCACCGCCATGTTCATTTGTTCTTCGGAACGCTTCTCGAGTTTACCGACAAGCACAACATAACATAATTTGCATAATGTAGTCACGATATGTAAAGTCGAGAAGCGTTCCGAGGGAAAAATGAACATGGCGGTGACGGTTAAAGTAAGTGAGCTACACAATGTTTAAATGGAGTTTCTACAAAGTAAGGGTCATGACACCTCAAAAGGAGATTGTGGATGAACACGGTTATGGGTATTGTTTACCACCACAAGCGTATATTTTGTGATTTTGGTTTGGTTTTTGAGGTACCCATTAGAGCCGAAAGGACATTTCGACCGGACAGGGAAATGTCTACCTAGCATATTTTTCGTAAATTTCCCGATTCATCAAGCCATAGCTTCGTCCATACTTGGCCAATTTTGTTCATCAAGCACTCAATGGAAAAATAAATTATTTCTCTTTAAGGTCAGATATCCGTCAATTTTGTATAGAACCCATTTATTAAAATAATCACGGTTTTAAAAAAATAGGTCCGTTTTTCTCGACCGCCGAGTTCATACCCTTGATAATATAATATATATATATGTATACTATTGGTTAAAAATTTTCGTGCCAGGTCCCTGTGGTCAGAACACCAATTGTACAGATAGATATTTACCTGTCAGAACACCGATTGTATAGATAGATATTTACCTGTCAGAACACCGATTGTACAAATAGATATTTACCTGTCAGAACACCAATTGTACAGATAGATATTTACCTGTCAGAACACCGATTGTACAGATAGATATTTACCTGTCAGAACACCAATTGTACAGATACAGTGGAACCTCCCAAAACCGAACCTTCTCAAAACCGATCACCTCTAGAAACCGAACATGGATGTCATGTACGGAATGAATTCCTCTTTATAATAGTATATAAAACTTCCCAAAACCGATCCCTCCCAATTCCGAATACCGGACCGATGTTGAGATCGGAATAGTCAAATGTAACTAAAATACACTTCTGAAAACCGGCCTTACCTGAGCGACACCGATAGATTGCATTGAGGTCTGATCAACCGACCGTGAAATACACACATACCTGTACCATAGTTGTCGCATGCCATGTCCTTGGGCATGTATATATATACAGATGTGAAGGCTATAGGTACACAGTAATAATACCCGAGATGGTGGTGTAATTATTTAATCATGCCTATTGTTTAGATATCTAACGATGTTTACTGTAGGAAAACAAGCAGAGCTAGTAATAAAGAGAAAGTTTCGTATTCAAATCACACTTTTTTTTATTTAATTATGTAGTTGTTGGATAACGTAAATTATCTGCATGAAGAAGCCGAAGCCATGTATTGTTTTAGAAAATGACTATGTCATATAATGATCGTGTAATTAGACCAGATAATTTGATTCTTGACGTAACCGGAAGCGATCAGTCGTATGTAGGTTGCAGACGAGAACATCCCAAAGAACATTCACGCAACTAACTAACTAAACTACGTTTATAAGCGGTAACAAGGTCAAGTTTGCTGTAATTCATTCCTTTTAAACGAATGATTCCCTCTTTTGTGATAACATTCACATTAACAATCAATATTGGTCGGTTTTAACGAACACTAGGCATACATGAGGTGCACTAATGTAAAAAACGACTTCCGATCGATTAAATCCGGATCGTGATGATCGGTATTCAGTTCACTTCTCCAAACCGAACCCTCTCTAAACCGGCCGAAATTATATGCACCGACCATGATCGGTTTCGGGAGGTTCCACTGTAGATATTTACCTGTCAGAACACCAATTGTACAGATAGATATTTACCTGTCAGAACACCGATTGTCCAGATAGATATTTACCTGTCAGAACACTGATTGTACAGATAGATATTTACCTGTCAGAACACCAATTGTACAGATAGATATTTACCTGTCAGAACACCGATTGTACAGATAGATATTTACCTGTCAGAACACCGATTTCCTTTGTCTCTTCTCTCTTCAGCTCGTCCCCATTTTCCTGGTTGCTGGTGGCGACAGGGTCACATGACTGTGATTGGTAATGCGTCTCATCACTGGGGTCCAGTTTGTCAGAGAGCGGCAAACATTCCACAACGTCCGTACATAGGACGTCACTCGTGAGACGGAGCGGCGGAATGTTGACTGGCTCAAGGATCAAGGTCACATCTGAGCGTCCATTATGTGCCTCAATCAGACTGCAAAATAATGAAATACATGGTTAAAACATGTAGTCTTAGAGAAGAAAACCTGCAAAATTAATTTCAAATGAAAAAGTTATATTCAGATTACAGCCGATCACGTCCTATTGTAAACTTCACAAAACCAATTTTGATTTTCTTAATCAAAATAAAGTAACTTTTAAATAAATAAATATTAAATGATGATGTCAGAGATTACTGTGAACTGCACACTAACCGTTACTATATATTTAATACACTTAAAATAATTAATGTTATTTTTGGCATCTTGTCATTCTAACAACCAAGGGGAGATAATTCAATTTTAGTAGGCAGCATTATTGAACTGATCATTCTAAACATCTCTTGTAATTTCAGACTTATGGCATTTTCGTGGTAAGAATTGACACAATCTTTAACTAGAGGCTCATGAATGTTTTCAGCCAATATTATCTTGGAGTTTAAATTACATGTATATGCAACTCATCCTACTTTTAGGAAATCTGCTGTATGAATGATATTAATTTTTTCTGGGGTATTTTGTAGACACAGGACAATGGTAAAACATCAAGTTATCCCAGAAATCACATATCATTTTTTCTGGGGTATTTTGTAGACACAGGACAATGGTAAAACATCAAGTTATCCCAGAAATCACATATCATTTTTTCTTTTGCAATCTAATGAAAACTATATGAAAGATGATAAATTAAGCTGTGGAAATCATTCAAAGGCACACAAAAAAGTAAGATGCCTGATTAACAATATACTTACATTACAACACAGAACTTTTGCAGCGCAAAATTTCATGTTCATATGCTTTATGTGTGGTTAGACAGCAGAAGTCAGTTTAATTACTAAAACAGTTTGGCTTCATTGTCTCACCATATATGTAGCTCTTTTGATTTCACATACTGCACTGTAGATGTAAATACAATGATATTTGGCAGTACTGTTAAAATTCATTCTTCTCATCAGTTTCTCATCAGTCCAACATCAATAAAAAGCCTAACAGCTTGTATTGATATATTGTAGTATTTACATTAATGGTAAAAAGTCAAAAAGTAAAAGTAAGTTTCTGTCTGTGTAAAGTTAAAATCTATGCATTGTAAGTATTGTAATTCTCAAAAGGTTGGTAATTGTAGTGGTGAATGAAATATAAAAATCTCTTATTGATTATCGTCAGTATGGAAATTATGGTTCATGTAACTTTAATTTACTTAAAATTAACAAAAATAAAACGAGTTGAATTTAAATAGGCGAGGTTCAATAATATAATAAAAACTTTAGTCAGACCCAACAAAACAATTTGAATTTAACAAAGCCTAGCGTCAGACCCCAACGAAACACTTTAAATTAAACAAAGCCTCGCTTCAAGTTATAAAATTGCAAGTAAATGAGCTATATTATATCTAGTTCAACTACAATGTATATTATAATTCATATTTCAGAACTCTATGTTTCCTTAAATTCTTAAAACATTACGACATATATATGTACACTGTAGTCTGCCAACTTTACAGTGCAAATATATTAATTAGAATGAGCCTGTGTAATTAAATTCATATTGAAATAATGTCTGACTCATCAGGACATTAAAATGCTAATGATATTCTGCTCTATGAATATACTGAAGTTGCCTTTTAAGTACATATCACTGACAGTATGTAGGATATAGTAATGTAATAGCTGACACATACGACAGTCATGTCTACAGAGAAAATATCAGTTCTACTTTCTGGGATACAGGATATAGTAATGTAATAGCTGACACATACGACAGTCATGTCTACAGAGAAAATATCAGTTCTACTTTCTGGGATACAGGATATAGTAATGTAATAGCTGACACATACGACAGTCATGTCTACAGAGAAAATATCAGTTCTACTTTCTGGGATACAGTAAATGAATCAGGAATATTCTCAATCTGCTAGAGAACATAGTTGATCGATAACAACTCTGTTATTATATTTGACTAGAAGGAAATATACTACATGTATACATATAAGATAACTGACGCTAGATTTTAAAGATTAAGTTCATACAGAAGATTTTACTAACTTTATCAGTAAGATTGAAGATCAAAACATATACAGACCATTCATTTTCATAGCTAATAATTCCGAAAGAATTTGATATTTCAATAGCATCATGCTAATAAATGATATAACCATTTCACAACATCATTTCCTTTCTCAGAAATCATACTGTATATTATTCTGTATGTCAACGTTTTTTGTGTGCAATTAATTAATTTCTCATATAAATGTATATCACATTTGATAAGAAATTGCAAAATTTAAGGATCATCATAAAAAATTGTATCAATTTCGCACAAGAATAATTTACTTCTACCAGTGCTATTAATTTACACACTCAAATATTGGGGCAAAAAACAATGTCCAGAAAGTCCCAAAAGTAAAGATTATAATTGAAACTATAACGAATAAATCAAGATATAAATCATAAACTGCAGTGAATACAAGTTGATATTTACAGTATATGATAGTGTTGTACCTATGGAACCATTATCCTGGCCTTCTGTATTACATTTTATTACAGCCACATAATTATATATACCTCAGTTAGGGTATTTTTTAAATGCAGAGTTTCAAAATGAATCTAGACCTGGATTAGCTTTGCTCACACGTATGGCTCAGAGTAACTGTTATATGATACCATTATAGGGATCAATCCTCATCATCACTCTCTGTGATTTTGCTATTTTACATATATATATTTGCATATTAGAGTGTTACCTGCCGTTGTGGTTAGGTATTGATTGTGATGTCATGTGTTTGAGAGTACTCTCCTAATAACAACATGAGTTTCACTCACAAAGTAAGAATCTCACAATGGTTTCCTACCCACAAGGGAGATAACTCTAATATGCCAAGAATACTATTCCTTCAATCTGATTAAAACCAGATCTCCGATTACACTTTGATACTCTACGTTCCAGTATTTCCATTACAGAGTAAGATCTGGCCCAAGGATCATGAAACAATCTTAGACTTAAGTTTTAGCTTAGCCATTCAGATATGACGTAACATCATCTGTGATTGGCTAAGTCTATGCTTAAGACTCTTTTAGTCTGTTTCGTGATCCCGGTATTAATCAGATTGATGTTCCTCAGAATTCCAAACCTGATGAATAATATCAAATCTAAACCTGAAGTTATACCTACTTCTGTTTGGGACTTTTGAAAAGTTGAGTTTCAGCAGCGGGTACGATATGTACGATATCTGGTGTGTGATGTAGGGATTGTGGCCCCTTATCATTCTCACAATCAAACTGTCTCAAGTTACTAACAAGATCCGGAACAAGATCTGGTGGCTGGTCAACCATGACGTGGAGGTACTGATCCATGACGATATTAAATACAGCTAATTATAGGTGATCTTTTTCAGTATTATATAAATAGTTTTGATAAATAACTTATATTTACATATTCAGTACAGATTATCAATAATTTAAACAGTCTTTGCATGCACTTGAAAGGTTTTATATAAAATTGTATCAGACACTGGTATCTATTGATGAGTAAATATAAAGAGATTACTTGACAGTAATAGATATGATGCTCATATTTACAGAAATTTTTGTTGATTGGTCAATAAATACCTGGTACATGTATACATGTAACATTAACACCTATAATTATAATTTAATTATTATTTTTTCAATAGTTATAAAAATAAATATATAACTATCTATCTACACACTAATAGGTAACAATTTCACTGTAATATTTGAAAAATAATTAATCTATCTTAATCACAGAAAACCGCATCCGAGATCTTAATCACAGATAACTGTGTCCGAGATCTTAATCACAGATAACCGTGTCCGAGATCTTAATCACAGATAACCTTGTCCGAGATCTTAATCACAGATGACCGTGTCAAGGATCTTAATCACAGATGACCGTGTCAAGGATCTTAATCACAGATGACCGTGTCCGAGATCTTAATCAAAGATGACAGTGTCCGGGATCTTAATTACAGATGACCTTGTTTGGGATCTCACAGTTGACTTTACATCCTTTAACATAATAATGTTCCATTATAATTCCTTCAGTATAATCCCTTCTATAAAACATCAATCAATCCTCTGTGTGACAGCCATGACCACTTCCTTCAAGTGCAGGATATACCACAAAATCAAACATCCCAGGATATACCACAAAATCAAACTTCAAGTGCAGGATATACCACAAAATCAAACTTCAAGTGCAGGATATACCACAAAATTAAACTTCAAGTGCAGGATATACCACAAAATCAAACATCCCAAACAAACACAAATATTAGAATGTCTTATCAGGATGTTAAGTAGCTCCACGATATCGACCAGATTTAGCTGAAATTTCCGTGGCACAGTCACAGTGTATGTAATCCTCCTTATAAGTTGTGTTAATGACAACTTCTGTATATACTTTCAATGTCAAACCGCTGTGTTAGAACAAAGCTTAATTTCGTCATCATATGAGATAAGTTTACCTGTATAACGTGCTGGAGAGCATATACATGTGTTTAGGATCTATAAATAGAACAAGGTAATAGTAAAGGCTGACCTTATGTAGATTACGGCTTGAACAAGGTTATCTCCCTTATATTCTACCTGTACGAAGGAAAGGTAAGTTTTTGTTGCATTTTATACAATAAACTAGACAAATGCCTGGTACAAAATAAAGCTGAACTACCTAACTCAAATGTCTGAAAATGCATGTGTTCCTAATGCTTTATGGGAATCGTCGACTTATGACTTTCCTGTGGAAGTTAGCGTTTTGGGAAACCATATCTCTTTTTTTTTTTTTTTTTGGTGTGTGGCTCATCACAGGGGTGCTCTGCTCATCAAAATGAGAAAATTAGTGGTCGTGACTCGATCATCTTAAAATACATTAAATTATAAGTTGCTGTGTCTGTACAAACATGTGATTTAATTTCAATGTTAATATAGCCATTTCATACGGCAGTTATTTATCTTACGGCAGTTATTTATATCTTACGGCAGTTATTTATATCTTACGGCAGTTATTTATATCTTACGGCAGTTATTTATCTTACGGCAGTTATTTATCTTATTTAGTTAATCTTTTATAAATATGTTTGATAACGATCAAGACAACAAGATTCAACAAAAGGCACGTTTAAAAAATATCTTCAAAAACTAGATTGTATATTTGTCTCCAGTTCATTTAAACAAACAAAATTGGGAAAACCTTAACAGACCAGCATAAATGACCATAAAAATACTGTACCGGCAAGCGCAGGGGTAGTCCAAATTGGGAATGGGATTCATGCAATGAGATATAAATGAACTTCTGTGACTTCATATTTAATGCCAGACACAACTCAAACATCCACATAATAATTGTATGTCTACTAATCAGTAACAATAATGTTTACCAAATTTTTCTTTTGATTAATAAATAGATACCAAATCGGACTTTCTAAATCCGTTGACTTTTTTTATATACTGTATTCCTCGTAATTAATGCTCCTCTTATATTGTGCCCCTCCCCTGGAGAAGATCTAAAAGCCTCCTTCCCCAGTAAATTTAATGATGTTAACTTACAAGTTTTTTACATGTGAATCACAACATATATACATGCTGTACTAATCAACTCTTTCCATGTTAATGTCCACTATATATATATATATATATAGAAAGAAATTATTCTTAAATTTAACATTTGTATTTACATATATTATATATATATATAGTCAACAACGTTTTACCTTCTCTCAGCTTCCCCATTGTGGACTATATTCAGTCAACAGGATTTTACCCCCCTCTTCCTAATTCTTCATTGTCGACTATCACTTGATACCGATGTCCTTTCTTCACAATAAAATTCCCAATTGTGCATGTATTCAAATTTTCAATGCAGTGATATATGAAGAGTATTTTAAGCTAAATAAATATCTATTTCAGCCATGTATGTAACTTTTATGCCAATGGAACAAGATAAATCAAACAGACATTACCATCATAAACAAAATCACAGTTTGTTGCACCTTCGTTCGATTACACTATCAAAATAAAATCTTGATGTAGGTTTGAAATAATTCATCAAGATCAAATATGTGTACTAATTACCTTAGCATGTTTAAATTACACAAATTAACACACAATAACTGGCCATTAATTTTTCTGACATTTTTTCAAAAACTTTTTAGAGGTTTCATCCACAAGGTCCATCCTTGGTTATAATATTTTTTAATTTAATTGACCCGTATCTGGTTATTCTAAACATATTTATCAAAAACAGTCACATCACTTGAAAGAAATTATTCTTAAATTTAACATTTGTATTTACATCATGATTTTAATAGTTTTGAAGATTCATATTCTGGAGAAAATGTCTCCAAATTGATCTTGTATATATGTTGTAAGATCACTCTGTCATCACTGCTACAGTTACATGGTAATGTTACATCTACCTGCCACGGAGAGATATCTTGTAAGAATATTACACATGCACATTGACTAAAATCTATCCCTCACAGATGATTTCTAGGCCAAGTCAAGACAGTACATTAGATACTTATCTTCCTACCAGGAAATTTCTACTACCAATTATTATTAATACCAGAAACATAAGTATGTTACTTTAATTAATGGAGATGGATGACATGAAATCTGTCTATAAAGGTAACTTTTTAGCCTGTCTACAGAATTAGTGACCATTTCATATCTCCTTTTCAGTAGTCAATATTGATAAGTTTGACTGAAGGTGATTTAATGAAAAAGTCCATCGACAGGTTATGTTTTGTATGTTAAATAATGCACCATCGACAGGTTATGTTTTGTATGTTAAATAATGCACCATCGACAGGTTATGTTTTGTATGTTAAATAATGCACCAACTCTAAATACAATTTACTTGACATGACTTACATGTTAGTGAGAGCAGCTTGAACAAGCAACTTCATGATAGAGTAAAATAAATTTATATGTGTATATGAATCAACGATTTATATATATATGTAGGGTTGGAAAACTTTCTCAGTAAATCAGAAACAGGAAGTCATAACAGATCCCAGTGTTGTGTAAGATCATATACATCCAATCAAGTCACATTCATGGCAGATTATGGCATTTATAAAATTTTACTAAAATCATTCATAAAAGGTAAAAGGGATTGTAAAATATAATCTAACATTGCCATTTGATTTTACTTAACTTCAGTGCTGTTAATGTGACAGTCTTTATTGCATCTGAAATTTCCACTTGGCAGTGTAGAATGATGTTGAGGTACATGTTAACAATATCGTAATTTCCTGGGCTATACCCGGTGCGGGGTATAACCCGCTGGAAGCAAAGTGACTTTAGTCAGGCATTTTCTATGATTTTGTAAATAAATTCCAGATAACTCGCACCTGAGGATTGCTCTCAGACTAGATGTTGATGAATTCCTTTAAAGTACAGTCATGTAGTTTGTACTATATACTAATAATGGCATGTGAGTCTATATGATAAATTGCTTTCATTTGGAGAGGAGAACATCAGTTTATTTAAAGGATTTGTGCAGCCAAAATTTTTTTTTGATAATACGTCAGGATATTGTTTGGATGGATGAAAAATTAAGTCCCACCCAACGAATCGCCTTGCTTTTAGCGCTATCGGTTGGTTTTGGTCGTGATTTACGGGTAGTGTCGACTACGGTTCAGAGATAATGAGCTAGGCGGTCACGTGGTCTTGTGATGTCACAGTAGTCCGCGGCTACACAAGGTAAGCCTAGTACTATACATCTATACAGCACATACACGTATATGTTAGATCTACAATTTGAGTTTTTCGAGTAAATGGTTATTCTAGCTTTATGATGTTGATATTTTCAGTTTCAAAACATTCAATTTACACCATTTCAAACATTCAAACAAGCGTATATCTAACTTTAGATTAATTAATCAGTCCAATTTGATAGCGATATCAAAATGATGTTCGGATCAGTCTGGACTGAGATTAAGATATCATATTATGTAAATTTCGGTGTAATATAAAAAACAGTATAATGTAACACTATCTTTTTACGATTAAAATCCCAAAATTTAGCATGACTATATCTAGAATCCGTGTTTTTATTTCAAACTTCTGCCATAACGATGCAAACACGGCACAGTTTTTGAGTAAAAATAAAATGTGGACGGTTATCAGTTACGTGATATTGGAGTAACAATATCGAATTTATACCGAAAATAATATGTATATCTATATTGTTGCCTTTGGAACTTTATCCATAACGTTTACTAAAAAGCAGAAATACATCAATGATATTTCTGATATATGTTTTTAAATTACAGTATAAGTGTAGATTTAAATTCACTATTTCAAAATTATACTAAATCATTAAAATAGTATATTCATTGTCGATCCTTTTGTATACCATACCGAGGTTCGTGTAATCCAAAAAGTAACCACATAGAGTGTTCAAATGAAAAATGAAATTACTTGTATACAGGTATTATGAATAGATATAATATCTTGTACCTTTTCAAAAATATACTTAGTGATATTTAAATAAGTATATTTAGTGTGGTAATGCTGTAACCCTTCTTGTATGACTATGCTTGTAGATTCGAAACGGTGAAAATACATGCTTAGAATTTTTACTAATACCTTAGAAATTACGGGTATGTCACGATTCCGTAATTACAGTACTAGACTGGAATTATTTTTAAGATTAAATCTTTAGTTGAAATAGTTCTTAGAACCATTTTTGTTTCAGAATAAGTCAACTTCCATTATTGTTTTACCTAAGTACGACATATATATATATATATATATATATTTAATATATATTCTTAGGTATGATCAGGGATATTTTATTTCCATTTGCTTTTACATGGAGGTGACAATAAAAAAATCTAGAGCATAGATGTACGGGGTTTCCATAATTCAAATCACAATTCAAATAATGGATGTCATAACCTGATTGACAGTAAGACAATAGCAAATACCCGATATAGTCCACCGAATAGCAAACTGCCCGCGGCCAGGTAATTACAGGTGAGTTCGATGAATGGCGTGGTGTACAGGTAAACAACATCCTGGTCCAGGTATTGCATAACCATCAAACCAAAGGCATGGCTAATAATACATTTACATCAAAGTATCTACTCGTATATCGATTAAAAATTGAAAGCGACCGCACGGTCTGAAAAAATAGTTTGTTTTGCTTAATATCTCAATATTTTGATCTTTTATAATATCAAAAATACATTCTTTCTATCACATGTTGACTCTCACTCTCAATTTATTCGGTTAGCAACACACAACACAATGTTTGTAATGATCAATCATCGGTGTGTATGTACAGAAACATACATACATATATGTATATATGTTTCTGGTATGTACGTCAATATACTTTAATCAAGGATTTCGTAAATTGTTACGTAAAATTTCATTTTACAGTCACAAACTTTGTAATTCACAATGTATCAAAGATACAGACTACAGGAAAATATTATCTAATTAAAGCTTATTCGTTGCTGAACTCCTCGACAAAAAATCCGAAACTTTTATTTCTGTGTGGATTTTCTTTCATAATTACACGAAGATACCTGCTATTAGAGCATAAATAAGAGTATTTGAAACATCGAATTTCACTCTTTTAGTTATTTACTTTCGAGCCAAAGTTATTGTACGATTAACTTCACTCAAAAGTAATTATAAAAAATCGTCGATCGGCTTTTCCTGTGACCGTCGGTGTAAGTGATAGCACATGAGTTATAGTACAGCTATAAGCCACGGACTATTCTGACGTCACACGATTTAGAGCTAGAAAATATGCATAATCGGGCGGTCAGAAGTTTGGACCTCATATCGACAGTTTACAGGTTATTCCGGTCGCGCGCGGAACGGAGAGGTTTCTGCATGTGCTTATAAAGCCATTTCCAGCATAAACTGAAATTATCATTTTTGACTGCACAAATCCTTTAAAGACCCATTAAGTCAAAAGCATATTATTGGTTTGACAGTACATGTGATTCAAATACTTTATATAGTAGGAGCTTTAAGAAAGCTTACAACGTATAGGCTGCATATTTTTCTATTTTCATAATTTCTACAGATAGCCCGCATCGGCAGATTGCCTGCAATTAGACATCTTTTTATGTAAAAAATTGTATAGCCCGCAGGCAATACGAAGAAATTACTGTAGCCAAAGTCATAACTGTGCTTCAAAAGAAAGTAGAAATGTTCCATGCTATAGTTTTTCTGGATATGAATTCAATGGTCATCCTCAATATTCCAGGGGTTACTAGCACTATTGTAATATCCACCCCTGGAATAGTCAAAACTGAAGGCGTAGATAATTTGGTCCTTTGATCGATGTACATCAAAAGAATTAAATAACTGTCCACTGTGGTTGACTGGCTTTTAAGTTGGGTGTTGCTCTCTCTGTAGTCTCTGCATGCAAACCTGTGATTGGTCAATTCCACATGCAAATGTTTAGGTTTTTTTGTGAACTGCCTCCAGTTTTTACTATGAGACAGCCCAGGGGTGGATAACATCAATGATAGTTACCCAAAGAGTATCCAGGATGTTCAACGTCTGAATGGAATTCAGCAAGTCAAGGTTTGCATAAAATGGTTTTTGCAGTAATTTAATGGTCATGCACGCAAAAAGAAACAGAAAAGTGAAAATTGGTGTCAGCTTGCCCGGTTTTGTTAATTACCCTGTTTTGGGTAAAATTAGACTGAAATCTTAAATGCGGGCAATTGCAATTGGTTTTCAAAATAAGTTTCTTGCCTTGTGAATCATGGGAGATAACTCTTTTGCCGTTGGAAACGTGTAGTCAGATTTGACTATATAGTCTATATATAGTACATATGACTATATAGTCAAATCTAGCTATATAGCCAGATTTAGCGGTGCTACCGGAACTGTTTATCTGTCATCGTAACCGGTATTTATAACAATAAATATATGCTACTATTTCGTAGCAGATCATCAAAACAAAAATAATGGATCGTGATCAACTTCTGCTCTCTTAAATAGGTGTCGCCTAAAATTACAATAATTAATAATGTGTAGTAGGTTTTAATTGTACATAGTGATACAGTCTCCTTAATTGCTAGGTGGAATTTCCCTTTAGCTCAGTCGGTAAGTCAGGGTAAGTAAGTCTGGGGTCACGGGTTGGAGCCTGGCTGGCGGCACACTACTCTCGCCCTATTACATTTGGTGCCGTAAACCATTCCAAGCGAAAGCTATACGAGATTAAGATGCTTCCTTGGAGACAGAACCTGGGTTGGTCCGTATTCAGGGACGAACTCGTTTGAAAGGGGGGAGTAGTGTAGCAGGTTTTAATTGTACGGTTACCTTCTAGCTTCGCGCTTGGGGAAATTTCCCTTTAGCTAAGTGGGTAGAACGGCAGACCAGTAAGTCAGCGGTCGCGGGTTCGAGCCCTGCTGGCCGCACACTTACTCTCGCCCTGTTATAAATGCAAAATTGCATGGCTACATGTAAAGAGAAAACATTTTGAACTAGCGGCTTTAAAACGGTGTATTGCACTGTTATATACAGATATCAAATAGTTAAGACATCCAAATCAATACTTTACTTCCATATGTTTCCATCTAAAACTATTTTACCATATATGGAACTCGTTTGTTTACATTCCACTTGAGAACATATATGGACACAATTGAGTCGACGATATGAGTGGGTACGTATAAAGTGATGTATTATATGGAATTAGTTTTAAATAAAAAATGGACAAGTTCTTGGGTATAGCTACAATAATGGATAATGCGTTTGTATATGTATTTCTATCGCAAGACTAATGGTATTCTCGTGTACAATTCAGTAGGCCTAGAGGTCAAAATGAAACGGGTCTGCTCTGGTTGTGTTTAAACCAAAAATATTTACTCGTGGGGTATAAATTGGTAAGATCTAAATAAATACATACCTGATTAATCGCTATTTTTACTCTATACGGTAGACTTTCATTTAGATAATGCAGTAACACTTGGTTTATCCTAGATCACCCGTCACATTTACATCTGCTCCGCCATGACACATATCGTCTTCCTTTCGCCAATCGCAACAGCACTTTTGATTGGTGATAAGCCGCCTTCTCGACCAATGAGATCCTATGTAACAAGTTCCTGGACATTATATCAGATTGACTCATCCCTCGCTCTGTTTCCATCGATCCGTAACACGAACCATATGTTAGAATATTCAATGTTCCTAAGGGAACAGGAATGCTTGAAATACAGGCGATGAGAATCTAATAATTTTGTAAGCTAAAATGGAATGTCACCTTTAAAAATCAGCTGTGGATCCGTGAAGAAATGATCCGGGGTTTTTTTTATGAATCTCTAGTCATAAGTGCGTGATGTCTACTTTATGTAATCATAAATGTTTTGTATGTGGTTTAATAAACATTGTCTATTGTCTATTGTACATGGACGTAACGTAACGTTAGATCTACTGGTAGGTATATGGAACGCCATAGCATTGTTTCTCTGTCACATCAATGATCTACCGTGACTGTGTTAGTGTAAAAGGGTACGAACTCTTTTGGCAGATGACTGTCTTACTATTCCAGAAATCACAAATACCTAAGACCATCATTATTACAGGATGACCTACACAATTTGGAACAATGGGCAAACAATTGGGGAATGAAATTTAATGCAAAAAGTGGGTAACCGATCATGGAACGCATAAGAGGAGGAAGGCCAAGAGCCCAAGGGCATTAGACGGTCATGCCCTTGACTACCTTGGCAATAGTAGGAAAATTAAGTTGGTAATATGGTGTCAACTTTGTCAAGGACCATGTTAGGATCATTTTTCAATTTTCTTGTCAAACAAATTTTAGATTTCAAACAAAGAGGCCCAAGGGCCTTAACATATGACGGGAATTAATTAGATATAGTGTCATGGTAGCCAGTCGTTCCGATGGTTGGGACAAACGCCAGAGATTGTAGACAACTGGACATTGTCCGGGACCATGTCAGGTGCCATCTTATGAAGTGTTCGATAAGCCCATAAATTCCAGTAACCTTTGAGGATTCGTAGAGGGCAATTTCAAGATGACTTGATTTTCAGTCGCGGCGTTGGTGGAAAGCGCCATCTTGGATTTCGGATTGAGCCCGACCAGATATAACAAACCACTTTGTCGGGACCATGTCAGGGGATCATTTCATGCAAGTTTCAGCTAAATCGCACCGTGTAGACTTAGAGAAGAAGTTCATAAAGTACTGTGTTTCCAAGAATGGCGGCTGGGCGGCCCAGTCATTGGATTTCCGGATCGACCGAAAAAATTAACATACACTTTGGTCGGCGATCCATGTGACAGGATTCATTTCATTGCAAAGTTTTCAGCCAAAGTCAGCACCCGGTAGAACTAGAGGAAGAAAGTTCAAAATGTATTTTCAAAAATGGCGGCTGTGGCGGGCCATCTTGAAGATTTCGGATGGGACCCGAAAAAATAACAACACTTTGGTCAGGACCGTGTTCAGGATCATTTCATGCCAAGTTGTCAGCCACCATCGCCACGACTAAGAGAACTTGAGAAGAAGTTCCATAAATGTGTTTTCTAGATGGCGGCTGTGGCGGCCATCTGGATTCGGATCGACCCGAAATAATTAACAACACTTTGTCGCGGAGCGCATGTCAGGATATTTTCAATGCAGAGGTTTCAGCCAAATCGCACCGGTAGAAACTTGAGTAGGAAGTTCAAAAATGTATTTCAAGAGTGGCGGCGTGTGGCGGCCATCTTGGATTTCGGATTGACCCGAAAATAACTTTGTTGGGACGTGTGGATCTTTCTGCAAGTATTAGCAAATCGGCCCAAGTAGATTAGGAGAAGTTCAAAATGTGTTTTCAAGAATGGCGGCTGTGCGGCCATACTTGGATTTCGGATTGGAGCACCGAAATTACACTTTGTCGGGACCAATGTCGGATCATGTTCTGCAAGTTTCAGCAGAATCGCCAGTAGAAGCTGAGAAGAAGTTGTTCAAAATGGTGTTTTCAAGATGGCGGGCTGTGGCGGCCATCTTGGATTTCGGAT
>SAYR01031597.1:160406-176714 GCA_004382745.1 Argopecten irradians irradians
AGTCCTGGTTTGTGATAATCCAGGACGGAAGGATTTCGTGTACACGGTCCGAAGAAGTGAAGCCGACATAAGTGTTCAAGATGAAAGAATGAAAATTGAACGTTGTATAGCAGGGCTAATTTTATGAATATTGTTATGATATAGAATATCTTGATTACCTTTCAAAGAATATATACTTAAGTGATTTAGATGCTCGTAAATGAAGATAATATGGTTTTAGGTGTGAGGTAACATGCTGTAACCAGGCTTAGCTTTGTAAATTGTATGCTGGATCTTGTAGGGATTTCGAAACGGTGAAGAATACATGCTTAGAATTTTGACTAATACCTTAGAAATTACGGCGTATGTGCAACGATTCCGGTAATATACAGTACTAAGACTGGAAAGTTATTTGTTAAGATTAAATCATTTTAGTTAAATAGTTCTTTGAAATTCCATTTGGAACCTTTGTGTTCAGAATAAGTCAACTTCCCATTATTGTTTTTACCTAAGTAGCGACATATAAATATATATACTAGTAGTATATGTGTAGAATATTGATGTTGTCTTAAGGTATGGGAAGCAGGGATATTTTATTTCCATTTTGCTTTGTTAATGGTAGGTGACGAATAGAGAAAAAGTCGTAGAGGCAGTAGGATGTACGGGGGTCTCCATATTACAAACACAATTCAAATAAGGATGTATCAATCCTGATTGACAGTAAGGACGAATAGTCGATACCGCGATATAGTCCACCGAATAGCAACTTCCGCGGCCAAGGTACAATTAAGGTGGAGTTTTCGGGATGAGTGGCGTGGTGGTGGTGACAGGTAAATAACAACATCCTGGTTCCAGAGGTATTGCATAACCAGATCAAACCAAAGGCATGGCGTAATAATACATTACATCAAAGTATCTACTCGGTATATCGGATTAAAATTGAAAGCGACCGCAGGTCGTGAAGAAAATAGTTTGTTTTTGCTTAATATCTCAATATTTTGATCTTTTATAATATAAAATAAAATTCTTTCTATCACATGTTGACTCTCACTCTCAAGATTAGTCGGTTAGCAACACACACACAACACAATGTGTTGTAATGAATCGAATCATTCGGTGTGTATGTAGCAGAAACATACATACATATATGTATATATGTTTCTGGTATGTAGTCATGAGTATTTATAATCAAGGATTTGTAAATTGTTACGTAAAATTTCATTTTACAGGTCACAAGCTTTGTAGATTCAACAATGTATCGAATAGATACAGACTACAGGGAAGATATTATCTATTAAAGCTTATTCGTTGCTGAACTCCTACGAACAAAAAATCCGAAAGCTTTTAATTTCTGTGTGGATTTTCTTTCATATTACCACGAAGAATCTGTCTAATTAGAGCATAAATTAAGAGTATTGAAACATCGGAATTTCACTCTTTTAGTTATTTACTTTTCGAGGCCAAAGTTTATTTGTCGATTAACTTCACTCAAAAGTAATTATAAAAAATCGTCGATCGGCTTTTCCTGTGACCGTCGGTGTAAGTGGAGTAGCACATTGGCATTTTATAGTACAGCTATTAGTGACGCCACGGGAGCTATTCTTGAATCACACGCATTTATAGGCTTAGAAAATATGCAGTAGATCGGGCGGTGAGAAGTTTGGACCTCATATCGACATGTACTAGGTTATTTCCGGTCGGGCGCGCGGAACGAGAGAGGTTTCTGGCATGTGCGTGTATAAAAGCCATTTCCAGGCATAAACTGAAATTATGCATTTTTGACTGCACAAATCCTTTAAAGACCCGACATTAAAGTCAAAAGCATATTATTGGTTGACAGTACATGTGATTCAAATACTTTATAATAGTAGGAGCTTTAAGAAAGCTTACAACGTATAGGCTGCATATTTTTCTATTTTCATAATTTCTACAGATGAGGCCCGCATCGGCAGATTGCCTGCAATTAGACATCTTTTTATGTAAAAATTGTATAGCCCGCAGGCAATACGGAAGAAATTACTGTAGCCAAAGTCATAACTGTGCTTCAAAAGAAAGTAGAAATGTTCCATGCTATAGTTTTTTCTGGAATATGAATTCAAATGGTCATCCCTCAATATTCCAGGGGTTACTAGCACTATTGTAATATCCACCCCTGGAATAGTACAAACTGAAGGCGTAGATAATTTGGTCCCTTTGATCGATGTACATCAAAAGAATTAAATAACTGTCCACTGTGGTTGACTGGCTTTTAAGTTGGGTGTTGGCTCCTCTCTGTAGTCTCTGCATGCAAACCTGTGATTGGTCAATTCCCACATGCAAATGTTTAGGTTTTGTGTGAACTGCCTCCAGTTTTACTATGAGACAGCCCGGGGTGGATAACATCATGATAGTTACCCAAAGAGTATCCAGGATGTTCAACGTCTGAATGGAATTCAGGCAAGTCAAGGTTTGCATAAAATGGTTTTTTGCAGTTAATTTTAATGGTCATGCACGCAAAAGAAACAGAAAAAGTGAAAATTGGTGTCAGCTTGCCCGGTTTTGTTAATTTACCCTGTTTTTGGGTAAAATTTGACTGAAATCTTATGGCGGGCAATTGCAATTGGTTTTCAAATATAAGTTTTCTTGCCTGTGAATCATGGGAGAATAACTCTTTTGCCGTTGGAAACGTGTAGTCAGATTTGACTATATAGTCTATATAATAGTACATTTGACTATATAGTCAAATCTAGCTATATAGCCAGATTTAGCGGTGCTACCGGAACTGTTTATCTGTCATCGTAACCGGTATTTAAAACAATAAATATATGCTACTATTTCGTAGCAGATCATCAAACAAAAATAATGGATCATGATCAAACTTCTGCTCTCTTAAATAGGTGTCGCCTTAAAATTACAATAATTAATAAGGTGTGTAGTAGGTTTTAATTGTACATAGTGAATACAGTCTTCCTTAATTGCTAAGGTGGAATTTCCTTTAGCTCAGTCGGTAAGTCAGGGTAGAGTAAGTCTGGGGTCCACGGGTTGGAGCCTGGCTGGCGGCACACTACTCTCGCCCTATTACATTTGGTGCCGTAAACCATTCCAAGCGAAAGCTTATACGAGATTAAGATGCTTCCTTGGAGACAGAACCTGGGTGGTCCGTATTCAGGGACGAACTCGTTGAAAGGGGGGAGTAGTAGTAGCAGGTTTTAATTGTACGGTTACCTTCTAGCTTCGCGCTTGGGGAAATTTCCCTTTAGCTAAGTGGGTAGAACGGCAGACCAGTAAGTCAGCGGTCCGCGGTTCGAGCCCTGCTGGCCGCACACTTACTCTCGCCCTGTTATAAATGCAAAAATTGCATGGCTACATGGTAAGAGAAAACATTTTTGACTAGCGGCTTTAAAACGGTGTTATTTCACTGTTATATCAGATATCAAATAGTTAAGACATCCAAATCAATACTTTACTTCCATATGTTTTCCATCTAAAACTATTTTACCATATATGGAACTCGTTTGTTTACATTCCACTTGAGAACATATATGGACACAATTGAGTCGACGATATGAGTGGGTACGTATAAAGTGATGTTTATATGGAATTTAGTTTTAAATAAAAAAATGGACAAGTTCTTGGGTATAGCTACAATAATGGATAATGCGTTTGTATATGTAATTTCTATATCGCAAGACTAATGGTATTCTCGTGTACAATTCAGTAGGGCCTAGGAGGTCAAAATGAAACGGGTCTGCTCTGGTTGTGTTTAACAAAAAATATTTACTCGTGGGGTATAAATTGGTAAGATCTAATATAAATACATACCTGATTAATCGCTATTTTTTACTCTATACGGTAGACTTTCATTTAGATAATTGCAGTAACACTTGGGTTTATCCTGAGATCACCCGTCACATTTACATCTGCTCCGCCATGACACATATCGTCTTTCCTTCGCCAATCGCAACAGCACTTTTGATTGGTGATAAGCCGCCTTCTCGACCAATGAGATCTATGTAACAAGTTCCTGGACATTATATCAGATTGACTGCATCCCTCGCTCTGTTTCCATCGATCCGTAACACGAACGCATATGTTAGAATATTCAATGTTCCTAAGGGAACAGGAATGCTTGAAAATACAGGCGATGTGAATCTAATAATTTTGTAAGCTAAAATGGAATGTCACTTTAAAAATCAGCTTGGATCCGTGAAGAAATGATCCGGGGTTTTTTTTTATGAATCTCTAGTCATAAGTGCGTGATGTCTACTTTAGTGTAATCATAAATGTTTTGTATGTGGGTTTAATAAACATTGTCTATTGGTCTATTGTACATGGACGTAACGTTAAACGTTAGATCTACTGGTAGGATATATGGAACGCCATAAAGGCATTGTTTCTCTGTCGCAATCAAGATCTACTCGTGACATAAGTGTTTAGTGTAAAAGGCGAACTCTGCAGATCTGACTGTGTTATTCAAAATCAACAACTAAGACCTTCAATTATTACAAGATGACCTACGCTAATTTGGAATCAATGGAGCAATACAATTGAGGGAATGAAATTTTAAGCAAAAAAGTGGGTAACCGATCATGGAACGCATAAGAGGAGGAAGGCACAAGAGGCCCAAAGGGCCTTAACGGTCATCTGACTACCTTGGCAATAGTAAAATTAATTGTATATGGTGTCACTTTGTCAGGACCATGTTAGGATCATTTTTCAATTTCTTTCAACAAATTTAATTTCAAACAAGAGGCCCAAGGGCCTTAACATATAGGAAATTAATTAGATATAGTGTCATGGTAGCCATCTTCGATTTGGGACCAACCAGAGATGTAACAACACATTGTCGGGACCATGTCAGGATCATCTCATGCAAGTTTCAGCTAAATCGCACCGGTAGAACTTGAGAAGAAGTTCAAAATGTGAAAAGTTAACGCACGGCGGACGGCGCACGGCGCACGGCGCACGGCGGACGGCGGACGGCGGACGACGACGGACGAAACATGACGACTATAGGTCATCCTGACCCTTCGGGTCAGATGACCTAAAAAGTCACAAATTTTACACCTTAAACGGACACATTCTGGAGCAAGTAAAAAACAATCCATATCTTGGTCTTACTGTTTCGGACGATTTGAAATGGGACACTCATATAACAAAAATAGCAAAAAAAAGCTAGCTCCACATTAGGCTTTCTAAAACGGAACCTGAAACACTGCCCAACTACGTGCAAAAAAAAAGCATATATTTCACTGGTGCGCTCCATCCTTGAGTATGGTGCAATAATTTGGGACCCTTATATCAAAAAAGACATTGACAAACTTGAAAGAATACAAAGACTAGCAGCCAGATTCATTTCCAATGACTACAAGACCAGGGAGGAAGGATGCGTTACAAGAATGCTAGAGGATCTGAAACTACCATCACTTCAGATCAGACGTGAACAACAGAGACTGACCTTCCTATATAAAGTGGTGGAGGGGATGCTACCATCAATACCCCCAGATCAGTACTTAACAAAAAAACGACCCAAAAGAAACATCAAAGCTAAGTATTACGAAAATCACATCACCACAAATGTTGTTGAAAAAAATGTCACCAGAAATTCAAAATCCCTCACGGTACCGACACACAACTGTGAGCAATACAGGAATTCCTTCTCTGTGCGTACAGTCATTGACTGGAACCACTTGGAGGAAAAGGTAGTATGTGCCCCAATATTGGAGGCTTTTAAACATGCCCTGTAAGATCCTCTCTCTACCGTTGTGTTAAAACAGGAAACGGGTTCTACAACGTATCATATATAGATAGATAGATAGATATAGATAGAGCTGCCTTAAGACTAGATGTTTTATTGCATCACGTCACCATTTTATAGCATCGTGTCACCATGTCATAGCATCGTGTCACCATGTTATAGCATCGTGTCACCATTTCATAGCATCGTGTAACCATGTTATAACATCGTGACACCATGTTATAGCATGATGTCACCATGTTATTGCATCGTGTCACCATGTTATAGTATGATGTCACCATGTTATTGCATCGTGTCACCATGTTATAGCATCGTGTCACCATGTTATAGCATTGTGTCACCATGTGAAGTAAAAGGTTAATGTCGATGATGTATATGGTGTAGTAAGTTGAGTAGAAGTCAAATGCTGAGTTGTGGTTTCAGTACTTTATTCCGCATGGCAAAGTATGGCCCAGTATTCATAGTCGAATACTGGGGAAAGTTGACCATCTATGCATGGCTTGATTGCCTTTAAATAGCCCTACATGTTTGTGTTGAGTAATATCTATAAATCAATGTTAATCACAGAGTCATTCTAAGTTACATCATTAGCAGACATGATAAATCATAGTCATGTGTAACTGTTTGGTTAAATAGCTTTCATCAATGTCTCGACAACATGTTACGCGACACGACGACAGGTCCCTAAGGCTAGGCCACATGTACAGACATGGGTTAAAGATATGTACAGTTTACAAATAATATATCTAACTTAAACTTTTCCCTATAATGCCACACATGTTATAGCATCACGTCACCATGTTATAGTATTATGTTATTGCATCGTGTCGTCATGTTATAACATTATGTCACCGTATTATTGCATCGTGTCACCATGTCACATAGCATCGTGTCACCATGTTATATCATCGTGTTGCCAAGTTATTAAGACGTTTTCCATTAAGACTACTCGGAATGTATTTGGATTTTACCTTACAGTCAAGCGAAAAGACGATCCCGATCACCATCTGCTAGCCGGAAATTATCTTCAGTGTTGTTTGGCGGGAGGACGTTTGGTAGGTATGATTAGATCTATTGTTAGATCTACAGCTACAGAATGACTATTTGCTAATGACCTTTTTAATGACTAATGAAATAGGTAGCGAATATATATTCTATTTCGTAATAGTTTCGTATCTTTGAAAAGGTGTCTCTCCTTTTTTATTATGATACAGTCGCTCTATTTTTAACGGTGTACAGTGAAACAGAAGTGCTTAGTTTAAAAGGTCCCAGTGAAAAGATTATACACAACGGTTCTGTTTCTATTAAAATTCAAGAAACATATAACGGCTTTGTTATCTATTAATATTTCAACTGTTTACGTTGAATAATTGAAAGTATTGTAGTATGAAAGTACATGTACATGTAAATAAAACAATAGAAAGTAAAACGATCCATTAATAGTTATCGTGTTTTTCATCTTTTCATATAATTGTCTTAAAATACTAAATTTATCTTAACGTCTAGAATTGATTTTTTATTGCTTCGGTAGTAATAATCATAAGCATAAATATATTTGTCACATTTTGGCTGATTCGAAGGTATCAAGTGAACAAGTTAGGCCAAAATTTCGCACGTCTCTCTGAACAATCCTTCCTTGAAGTGAAAATGTGGAAAATATGGGTCAAATATAAAGTGTTGTTTTTTTTAAATTACATATCTCTATTAAGAAACTGATGTCCGATAGTTGTTGTCTTCAAATTTCTTGTGGTAACGCGGCATTTTAGTTCTTCAATCTGTACAGATACAGTCATTAACACTCAGGGGCGTAGGAGGCGGGGGGAGGGATAATCCGATGGTGTGAATCCGGTATACATGTACATGTTCAGATCGAGCAGGGTTGCATAATGGTATGACGACATTCACAAAATTATCATTTCTAAATGCAGGTACTTTAAATCGAAAAATTACCGTGTTAAGAACGCTTTTAAATCAACAAAATACATTGTAAAACTCATCTCAGTCATTCTAAATCGTAATATTTTTCCCGGGGGACACCCCTGGACCCCACAAACAACAAAATCTCGCGCCTTGGGCGCTCCCAAAAAATTGCAAAATCATCGTAAAACTCATCTCAGCCATGCTAAATCGTAATAATTTTTTCGGAGACCCCTCGACCTTCCAAACGACAAAATCTCGCGTGTCGGCGCTCCCAAATCATCAAAATACATCTTAAAACTCATCTCAGTCATTCTGAATCTTAATATTTTCTCCGGGGGATACCCCCAGACCCCCAAACATTCAAACTCTCGAGACTTTGGCGCTCGCACGCTACTTTGTGTATTCATTAATTTCCTGTTAGTGACGCTACTGTCTATAGATGTGTACAAGGATTATATGTAATGATATATGAAAACATAACATAAAGTATCCATGTGGGTGCGGGGCGCTTTGGAGGGGTTACAAAATATTGAGGACCTCCCCCCCCCCCTCCTTACGTTTCATCTTCCTACGCCACTGTCACTGTTCTTGCAAAATAATAAAGGTATATTTGTAAAATCCTTTTAAAAATGCATTTGACCCTGTGAGTCATTAACACATAAAATAACCTTTTTGCTTGAGGGATGTTTTAAGATTTTGTCTCTTTCATTCTTTTTTACATGTCCGTTCTGCCACACGTCCCGCTCAAGTTTTTGTATTTGTATACAGTGACCGGTTTAGTTACATGTCTTTTTGGACACACAAACCTAAGCATTAAATGGTAACTAATTACATTGTAGTGTCTCTATGATGAATGCGATACTGTACTTATAGGTATTTTAGACAGCGATAATTAATGGACCGTATGTTTTAATGATTTCAACAATTTTGTTGAAAGTGAACGTTTTATAACAGGAATCTTATATCTTCACTCTTCTCTCTGTGAACTGCCCACAGACAAAGGAAAGGTCTTCAAAGATAGAATTTTGGAGTGAAAGTTTGACCCAAAAAATGCATATTATTATATCTATAAGCCAATTAAATCAATAAAAATCAATCTACCAGTCCGGTAAGTCACCTAACTGGTACCTACCCTCGCCTATAATTAGAAGAGACATTTGTAATATTTACGATAATGTTTCCTTAATTGTATATATTGATGTATATACAGTATACATTGTATTTATAAATTATTTTCTGTGGAATACATTTCTTATGATATATTTATTGAACTGATGATGCCGCGCAACCAAAATCACGGACTGAACCCAAATTAGATATAAACGTTTATATAGTTTTCTTTTGATAAATAAACAAAAACTTACCGGTGTATACACAACGACATGTATCATATGTATCTGGCCTTAAGGGTTCCAATATCGGACGATCATCATACAAAATTACACTGATATTTTGGTAAAAAATTAAGGGTTTAATAACGCACAAACTGGGGTACAATGCCATTACAGTATACACAATCTTCAAAAAATGTGTAATGTGTTAAGTTATATATTCCATTCTTAAAAGGTTATCGTTGGATGAATTTCTCTGAAAAAAAATCACAGCTAAAAGAAAAAAAATCTTCTGATGATTCTTGTTCAAGCATTCGTGTTACTTTAAATAAATATATCACATACACACCTTCTAAAACACAAATTTAGATAGTATAACAGGGAAGTTGTTCATGTCATTGATTTACTTACACGTAGATGTACAATGCACATGTAAAAAAAAAGGTAGAGATATGACATGGACAAAAAAACGCTTTATGTTTTACAAGGGAAGTAACCCCCTGTGATACATGTATACATGTAGTCCTACAGGTAGTAGGTAAAACAGTTTGTCAAAAAATAGGCGAGATGTTCCGATTGGGCCTAGCAGGTGATCGGGATCGTCTTTGTGCTTGACTGTAAGGTAAAATCCAAAAGCATTCCGAGTAGTCTTAAAAGAAAACGTCTTAATAACTTGGCGACACGATGCAATAACGCGGTGACACGATGCAATAATATGGTGACATCATGCTATAACATGGTGACACGATGCAATAAAACGGTGACATCATGCTATAATATGGGGACGTGATGCAACAATACGGTGACATCATGCAATAACATGGTGACGTCGTGCTATGATATGGTAACACGATGCTATAGCATGGTGACACGATGCAATAACACGGTGACTTCATGCTATAACATGGTGACACGTCATGCTATGATAGGGTAACACGATACTATAATATGGTGACACGATGCTATAACACGGTGACATCATTCAATAACATGGTGACACGATGCTATAACATGGGGACGTGATACAATAACGCGGTGACATCATGCTATAAAATGGTAACACGATGCAATAACACGGTGACATCATGTTATAACATGGTGACATCATGCTATAATATGGTAACACGATGCTATAACATGGTGACATGATGCAATAATACGGTGACATCATACTATAACATGGTGACGCGATGCTATAACATGGTGACGTGATGCTATAACATGTTGACACGATGCTATAACATGGAGACGTGATGTAATAAAACATCTAGTCTTAAGGCAGCTATGGCGTTCCATAGGTAGGGCATATGGGACAAAGTCCTTGCTTGTCCTAATGTAAATATGCCAAGGAAAACGTATAGGCCCTAATATTTTTTATTTATTTTTCATCTTATTTTTATTTTTTTTTTATTTTTGATAAATCTTCCATGCATGTGCGTAGCTAGTCCGCTAAACCTGCCTATATTATTAGGCTTTTATATTTTTTTATTTTTTTTTGCCTAATATATAGGCAAAATTTTTTTTAAAAAGCCTAATAATATAGGCAGGTTTAGCGGACTAGTGCGTAGCTGCCTTCAGGTGACTGCAGGCACGTGCCTGCACGATTTTTTTATGTTTTAATTATTAATTTTCAGTGTTTTAAACCATTCGTGGTGCTGTAGTCTAGCATCCAACTCCATGATATTTACTGCACTTTTATGCAATAAAATTTAAAAAAAAATACAAAAAAACCTAACAAACAAACTCCTTTATGATTAAAAACCGCATAATTTCATGCAATAAATCCAACCTTCCAAATGCACAAGACAAACGATAATTTTTCAATATCAAAAACAGGAGCAGACGATTTAGTATTTTTCTTCAGTTACAAAAGTTACTTACTTTACACCATTACCACCATTGAAAAGTTTGAGCTTCTAATTTTACTTCAAGTTAAAAATATGAAAAATAATTAATTGCATCCCGAAAAAAATCCGTGGCACTATATCATATATGGAATGAAGTACTCATTGCGCATGCACCAAATGCAAAATAAATTATTTTATATTATTTTTGTGTTAATTAGACATATATACGATTAAACACCAATTATTGTTCAAGTGATGAATATCATTTATGCTCTGTCAGCGGTGGAGCATCTTTAACGAAAGTACCTCGAAAAAAAAAAAAATAGAAATTTTCGGGGGAGACCCTCCCATACTCTCCCCATTTGGCACTTCTCACATTCGGGTGTTTGTGCCTGCAATGGTATGACTTAAACACAGCTACGTCCCTGCAATGATCAAGGACGATATATCACTTATTAATCCTTCAAATCTTCATAGCAAAAAAAAAAATAAATAAAATCTCTACACAAAAATCAAGCATAAGGAACATGAAGGACCACCAACTTCGGAGACTTTCAGTAGATTTAGACTTTGTGAACACGATCTATATACTATTGCCAGCGGTCGCATTAAAAACATTCCACGTCATCAAAGACTTTGCAAAGTCTGCAATCGAAGTCACTTTTTCTTCATTTTCTGATCAATCGAAACATCAGACTCAAATATGCCAACCATACTTCCAATTTTCTTAATGGAGATCTATCGGACGTGGATAAGTTAGCTATCGTCTAACGACCGATAATTTTAAGTTATGCAACAGTTTTTCTTCTGTTCCTAAAACAGTCCCTTGAACTAGGAGAGTGGGCCTGCACCTATTAGCCAAAAAAGATGTCTGTTTAGGGTTACCCGACCGACCCTAAATTTTTACCCCAGACTCTAATTTTTTCCTTCTTTTCTACGAAAAAAAAATAAAAAGTCGGGATTTCGATCTCAGACTCCGGTTCCGGCCATTATTTTTGAGTAAAAGACACTAAAAAAACAATCTGATTAAAATACAGATCCTTATTATCACTACGTTTGATAAAAGGATCTGACAACATCCCATTAGGGGTCACGTCAAGATGACCTTTGGAAATAGCCAATCAAATTGGCACTGCCAGAATCTTGACTGGTGACGAAATAGTTTGAAAAAGCTGTCGGAGCGCTTTCGCCCCATTCAAGGGAGCTCTTCAGACTGTTTATAATATATATATATACTGGGACGAAATAGCGTTATCAATAGACGTAGCAATGTGTAGAAGGTGTATTTGATCTGAAGTACACGTGGCAGAAGGTCATCCGAACATGACCCTTTATGGGATGTTTTCAGATCCTCTATTTAACAGAGTGGTTATAAAGGTCTGTATTTTAGTCAGATTGCTAAAAAGAAAAAGAAAAAAACCTCTCGACCGACCGGCCCTATTTTTTTTGCCAATGTAAGTCTTTTAGTCAATGTCCACGAGTTCTCGATCTGTTCCATAGCTAGGATTACCTCCCCTGGTACTGGAGGTTCTCTGGATAGTTCTGACATAGGAAAGCGACACAATCAATCCGCATAATTCCTTTGTCCTTCGCGATAGACTAGGGTATACTCGTAAGCTGCCAGTGTTAATGTCCAACGTTGGATACGTGCTGCAGAGGGTTCTGGCACTCTCTTATCCTCCTTCAGTAGACCTAACAGCGGTTTGTGGTCTGTATAAAGTGTGGAAGGTTGTCTGTACAGGTATTGATGAAATTTCTTCACTCCAAACACCAATGCTAGACCTTTCTTTTCCAAGTGTGAGTAGTTCCTCTCAGCTGGTGAAAGAGTACGAGAGGCATAACCGACAGGTCGTTCCGTACCATCTTCCATCTCCAACGCTAACACTGCTCCTGTAACGTGCACCGGGTCTGGTTCGTCCCGATGGTCACTCGGAATCTACTGAGTCCTTTGGTAGCGAAATATAATAAATTATAACTAATAAAACCTCAATCTCAATAGACCAAATGATCAGAATATTTACAAGGGATTTATATCGAGAAATACAATTAACAAATGCCGTACTACTTGCTACGGACCTGACCACACATACCTATTAACAATACAATAATCCTATACAGCAAAACGGCACTGTTCCGATGCCCGCGCACTTGTCACTCTGCGCAGTGGCTACTATACCTATGTTCCTTAAACAATATTCAGCGCAGCGGTAACCTCGTCGCTGCGTTGCGCACTTGCTACTTGCTCTGTTATCGAGCGCAGCGCGCGGTGACTCGTCGCTGCGCCGCGCACTTGCTTCAGCGCGCAGTTGCTATCTACAATGCTGGCTGTCGTGTATTCAGACTTTCACAGGGACGTATTCAGTCCTTGTACATTACCTGTTTAGTTTTTCCGATCTTCACAGCAACAACATACGGGTAAAACAGGTCATTCCATTTTCACTTTATATCTGGTCACCCGAACGCTTGAATTAACTTAAACAACACACATACTACCTAAAGAATTACAACGACACTGATATCACGTGCTCGCAATGAAACACATCAAGCTAACAAGGTTGAAAATACTGAAACTATACAATACACACAGCTACCGTAACTGAACACGGGCACATCCGGTCGTGTATACACGTGTTGATTTATAACTCAAAACTGGGTCACAGCGTACGCACTTGTATTGGAAACCTCTCGTTTCGATGACATGTATGATTTAAGGAAAACTTTCCGTTTTCATCACACTCCTACTCCATAAGGAGACGCATCATAACATGATGGGGTTTTCAGGATTGTAGTGCACCAGCACTTCTGCTAGCATCAACAGCTCCTTAGCCGCTTTAAACGCCTTGTCTTGCTGTTTCTCCCACTGCTGTGATAATAATTCATGCAGGGGAGACAACACTGTCGACAGTTTAGATAGGAATCGGTTGTAGAAAATCAACATTCCCAGAAAAGCATGTAGTTCCTTTACATTGCTCGGTGGAGGCATACTCTGAATGGCCTTAACCTTGTCTGGTATAGGATGTATGCCCTCCTCCGTCACCCTGTGTCCAAGATAGATGACCTCTTGAAAATACATTTACAAAATACAATAGCTAGAAAATACATTTCTCTGGACGCCAACCCTTTAAGTACTTCTCGTAGATTTGACAAGTGTTCTGACCCGGTTTCGCCGATAACCAGCATGTCATCGATACACACAATGACTCGTTGAATTCCTTGTAGGATATTCTACATTGTCCTTTGGAAGATGCATGGAGCAGAAGCAACTCCTTATGGAAGGCGGTTATAACTATATAAACCCGTGTGAGTGTTTATCGTCACATAAAGTTTCGAGTTCTCCTCAAGCTCTAATTGCTGATAGGCCTGACTGAGATCAAGTTTGGTGAATTCCTTTCCACCACTTAAGGTTGCGTATAAGTCATTGATTTTCGGAATCGGATAATTGTCTAACTTCGACACCTCGTTGACCGTTATTTTGTAATCGCCACAAATTCGTACCAACTTATCCTCCTTAACAATAGGAACAATAGTTGCGGCCCATTCCGAAAACTCAACAGGCTTGATAGTACCCTCCTTGACCAACCGATCAAGTTCTGACTCTATCTTCTCTCTTAGAGCGTGTGGTACTGGTCTCGGTTTGAAATAACGTGGTCTGACATCAGACTCGATATAGATGTGGGCTTTCACACCTTTCACTGTACCAAGTTCCTCTGTGAAAACCTCTTTAAACTCGTGAACGATATTTTCAATGCTGCCTTGCACCTCAGGCTCTGATTTGATAGTGTTAACTATCTCTGTCCAATCCAGCCTTATTTTGTTAAGCCAGTCTCGACCCAATATGCTGATTTCTTATGAAATAGAAAAATAAAATCTCTCGCCAAAATCTGTCTGCGTACGAAGAAATTAATTTAAAGTATAGGAATCCTAAAACGTCCTCCCGGCTGACTATGTCCGTGGTTACATTTCCACGCAGCCTCGCTTTCAATGCTTTCAACTTTCCTTTACTTTAATGGTCAGAACTGGGAAACGTAAGCAGAACTTTGCCGTCGTATTAATATGTGAGAACTTTTTAAAGGCCAATGAACGCATTTAGACTGGTTTTCTTTGCCCGACTATTCACTTTAAGGTAGTGTGTTCCAGTTGAGTGTTTCTTATCCCCGAAACTGTTCGGTGTCATTTTGTGTTTCACATGCTTTTGTGACTTTTGCTTCCCTGATCGACATTTCTTGGCAGTGTGTCCTTTCTTTCCACAAGAAAACATTCCGCATCTTTGAATTTGCATTCAGCCCTTGAGTGTTTACCCCAAAACCCTGAGCACTCATATTCAATCATTGTTTTTGATAACTTTAGCACCATGTTCATGCTTGCATTTAGACCTGTTACTAATCCTATGTATTTGGGTGGTCGCTGATTTGGTTTGCTGTAGATCTGCCACATTCTTAGTAACCATTTCCTTTGCCGTGGCTGTGTCCAGTGCCATTTTGAACGTCAATTGGATCATTAATAACAGACGCCTCTGACTCCTATCATCGTTTACACCAAATACCAATCGATCTCTGAGCATACTTTCAAGAGTGTCACCAAACTGACAGTCTTCTGTTAAGCGACGTAACTGCCGCAACATACCGATAGACCTTTGTTTTCCTGCATCGGTAATCTCGTTTGCTGCGGAGTAATGTTCCAACCGTTCAAAGTATGGGCTCCAAACCTCCGTTTCACTTTTAAACTCGTCGATTTTCCCAAAAGTAGCCATCCTTTGTGTTCTGTGTACCTCGCCGCCAATTATAATAAACGATACTTGTGTTGGGTTCATGTGTTGTTCATTTCAAACATAGTACCGTACAGGTAGCAGTTCACAATAGTACCGTACAGGTAGCAGTTCACAATAGTACCGTACAGGTAGCAGTTCACAATAGTACCGTACAGGTAGCAGTTCACAATAGTACCGTACAGGTAGCAGTTCACAATTAGACCGAATGGCCATAGTACCGTACAGGTAGCAGTTCACAATTAGACCGAATGGCCATAGTACCGTACAGGTAGCAGTTCACAATTAGACCGAATGGCCATAGTACCGTACAGGTAGCAGTGTACAGTTAGTACCGTACAGGTAGCAGTTCACAATAGTACCGTACAGGTAGCAGTGTACAGTTAGACCGTACAGGTAGCAGTGTACAGTTAGACCGAATGGCCATAGTACCGTACAGGTAGCAGTGTACAGTTAGTACCGTACAGGTAGCAGTTCACAATAGTACCGTACAGGTAGCAGTGTACAGTTAGACCGTACAGGTAGCAGTGTACAGTTAGACCGAATGGCCATAGTACCGTACAGGTAGCAGTGTACAGTTAGTACCGTACAGGTAGCAGTTCACAATAGTACCGTACAGGTAGCAGTGTACAGTTAGACCGTACAGGTAGCAGTGTACAGTTAGACCGAATGGCCATAGTACCGTACAGGTAGCAGTGTACAGTTAGTACCGTACAGGTAGCAGTTCAC
>SAYR01031647.1:0-11058 GCA_004382745.1 Argopecten irradians irradians
GAGATCGTGTTCTGTTTAGCAATCTAAGTGTGAGAGCAGCAGCAGCGGAGTTCAATGAGTTCAACATTAACCGATCAACGTTGAAGCGTTTCATATTGAAGAAGTGCAGTAATCCTGATGCCTCTATGGGATACCGGGGTCATCGACAAGTGTTTAGTGCCCAGCAGGAGGTCATTTTAGAGGACTATCTCCTGACGGCATCGAAGATATACTTCGGTATGTCTCCCAAAAGCACACGGGAACTAGCGTATCAATGTGCTATATCGTTTGGCATCAGCATTCCAGAAGCTTGGGAAAGAGACAAGTGTGCTGGAACAGATTGGTTCCAAGGGTTTTTGAAGAGACACGGGGGCTTCTCCCTGAGAACACCTGAAGCAACTAGTCTAAGCCGAGCGACAAGTTTTAATAAACATAACATCTCTACCTGCTTCTCCAACCTTGGACAGGTTTACGAGAGATATGGATTTGCGGCAATAGATGTGTGGAATGTCGACGAAACTGGAATCACAACTGTACAGAAACCAAGAAGAACTGTGGCCGGTAAGGGAGTGAAGCAAGTAGGTGTCATTACATCGGCCGAAAGAGGTACACTAGTGACCGTATGCGGGGCAATCAATGGTGCTGGTAACTCCATGCCACCTATGTTAATATTTCCAAGAAAAACCTTCAAACCCCATTATATCAGGGACGGGCCAAATGGGTGCACTGGCTCATCGCACAAGTCTGGGTGGATGACATCTGAAAATTTCCTTAAATTCATACAACGATTTGTCGAGCATACAAAATCATCGGTAGAGAATCCTGTCCTTCTACTCCTTGACAATCACCATTCCCACATAAGCATTGGCATTTTGACATTCGCAAAGACCCATGGTGTAGTAATGCTTTCCATTCCACCTCATTGCTCTCACAAAATTCAACCTCTTGATGTATCAGTCTATGGACCACTGAAACGGCTTGTAGCAAGCGCTCAGGATGCATGGCTAAAGACTCATCCCGGAACTCCAATGACTATCTACGACATCCCAGGAATCCTCCGTGAGGTGTGGCCTCTTACTTTGACTCCAAAAAATGTCATCAGTGGCTTCCAAACGACTGGGATATTTCCTTTGAATGTAAATGTATTTAACGAGGACGACTTCGCACCCTCATACGTAACTGACAGATCAGCGCCATCATCAGAAACTGTAGCTGAGACATCTCCAGTCAATACAAGTCAACCTATCGTCGGTATCCTCACAGACCCCGTACTTGTGTCTTCATGTCGCGCTGATGTGGATCCACCTGTTAACGACGCGATGGTCCCCAATACGGATGAAAGTGCTAGCACGGCACTCATAGATGTAAATACCTTCCTTCAAGTAAGAGGGAAATCTCAGCTGCAAGTTGCAGGGGATGGGCATTGTTTGCTACATGCATTTGAACTGGCAATCCAGTCAGAACTAAACATACATTTCAACTCTTTCCAGCTATGTGGAGGACTTATTAAGGAGATTTAGGAAAATGTGAACTTTTATAGTAACTTCATCATGAACAACAGCAACATTTTAGAAGAAATATACGGTTATATACAACGAAAGGCATACAACACGCAAACAGGAGACCTCGTACTGTCTGCTTTGTGTAACGCATTTAATGTTTCGGTAGTGGTGTACATAGTAAGTCACGGTGGAATCGATGAAATTCACCAGGATCCCCGACCATCACAGGACGGGGCGTCATTGGGAACTATCTTTCTGATTTTATCGGGAGAGGGGGTAATTCACACTACAGCGTGGCTTCCCCTGCAACGAATGGCATTTAACCTAATGCAAATCTTCCTAATGTCGGTCCTCAAAATTTTGATCCGCAAGCAGTCCGTCCTTTCCCGAAAGCGACAACAAGAAAAGGTGTACACAAAGGCCGTAAAAAGAGGAGGAGTGCCATACTGACGGATACCCCAGAGCTGAAAATTATCGAGGAGGAATCGCTTAAAAACAAACAGAAAGAAAAACAGCAACCTGCACCAAGACGTGAAAGACAAAGAAACGAAGGAGGAAAGCAAAAGAAACAAAAGAAAACGAAGGTCATTGCCGTGATTGAAGAGGATAGTAGTGACGATGATGATTACTTCTGTTTAATTTGTCTGGAATCTTATGCTAACAGTAAGCCGAACGAGTCTTGGATTCAGTGCATCAATTGCAAGTTGTGGTCCCACGAGGAATGTACCGATGGGTCATCAGTATACATTTGCCAGAACTGCGAATCTGATGATAATTTAAAGATAAATTGAAACCTCTGAACTTGTCATACAAATGTACTAGTGTCTACTACTTCACCCTGTGCCGCTGCTATCCAATTACATATTACAAAATGTATTTGAATTATTTTGTTTTTCTTTTCTATTTAGTCTTATACAAATATATTCTGTATATTTGCAAAGTATGCAAGAATTGATTCTCTGAAAATTTCACGAATAATATACAGGTATATGTGAACGTGTACGCTACGCTTTTACATACAATGACACTTTAGACACATGTATAAAATACATGATCAGGCAATTTGCCTCTGGCAAGTTAACTTATTCAAGTTAAGAATAAGTAATATTTAGTCTAGGCTTATCAATGATTTGTTGCATTTTGGATTCGTGACTAAATCGGCCTATGTCAAAACAGCACATGTTTGTAACTGTACCTGTATTGTATTTGAACAATCGTACCACTCATTTGTAATACGTTGTAATTCAACCACTTTTGTAAACATTTTTCTTTGTTATATCATGACAAAGAAAAAAAACAAAAAGCGAAAAATGTTCATAGACCATTTAAAAAAACCACACACACCCTTACACAAGGTACATGTATATGAAGTAAACTTAAGCTGGCAAAAAAATACTGGTTAATAATAAGCTAACGATTTATGAATGCTATACATGTGCATCAATATATACATATTCAGATATCATTAGAATACTTTTATTAATTTATTAGTAACGTCAATAATATTTGTATAGGTTCACGGCAAAGATTTATAAGTAGTCGTCCTTGGTACGCGGAAAGTGTGTGGCTCAACTTACCCCGGTTGGTTGTTCAAGTAGCCCCGGACACGGGGTAAGTTGAGCCATTTAACTGAGAACTTGTAATGATTATTATTGTAATATGGAGGCCAAAGAAAATACTTTTAACATACAAAATTAAAGAGACATATGTGCACTTTACGATAGAATTAAATAAATATATTTCCCCTTGCCAATTTTTCGAAGAGCTTTAATATGCACAAAATGGCTCAACTATCCCCACTCTCCCCTATATATTTATGAAATCCAATCTGTCTCCCAACTTTGGAAATGAAACCACGATCCGCGGGGGGATATTCCCCCAAATGGTACAAAACACGTGTTTTCTGTAGTAATAACGTAGTAAAACGAGTCACGTGCTTATACCTCATTTATGCCATTGGCCAAAATATGAAGTTGTATTATGGGTAACTAGTGATCACATGATTGCGTGTTTATTTAAGGATTAACTTGAATATATTTTTTATGTTATGGAGATATAACACAAAAATCTGAGTGTACTCTCATCATAAATCGCTTCGCGGTTTATTTAGAGTACACTCAGATTTTTGTGTTATATCTCCATAACATAAAAAATATATTCAAATTAATCCTTATAATTCAATTTACTAAAGATATTCTCTTCAATATTCAAAAATCATTTTGGGACTCTTTTGTCTATGAAATCATTACGCCGTCATCTTAGCCAATCAGAAGCAACGTTATAAACGGCAACGCCATTTTTTCCTTTATGGGCTGATAAAGTAAATTTTTAAGCCAATGAAAATGCTCGTAACAAGCAAAATTGAATTATTTCCAAATATAGTGATTTCTCTGACCTGTTATAGCTATGATTTCTCTGCTCAAACAGGTCTTACTCTGGCAATTATTTTGGAATGAAAACATGTCATTTCTTTTATAACCATCCTTGTTCCAAATCTAAGGCTTTGTTTGTTTGTTTGTTTGATTATTTTAACGTGCTATTAACAGCCAGGGTCATCCAAAACTAAGGCATATCTATATGTGCCAAAACTAAGACATATCTATTTGTGCCAAAACTAAGGCATATCTATATGTGCCAAAACTAAGGCATTTCTATATGTGCCATAACTGGGTGAATTGTTGACATGTTTTCTTTTCTTCTGTAATCTATTGAAAGCCTTAATTCAAAGGTACTGGTAAACAATCATAATATCTTATAAACATTAGCTAAAAAAATTTTGTCCTATAAAATGTCTTGTTTTATGCCTTATATATATCTTAATGAAAAATACTTCCAGAAATCGCATTACAATTATTAAAAACATTGTGAAAATGTGAAATGAACTTCATGTTCTGACCACATAAAATCATTTCACAGCATTGTTGCCTTAAATTTAACGATTTCTGGCAGTACTGCCAAATTTCATTTTGAGCTTATATGACATTGTAAAACTAAAATCTTTGCATTGTAAGTATTGTAATTCTTAAATATTGATATTTTTTGGAGGCGAATAACATATTAAAAGCTTATCTTGATTTGTGATTATGAAAATTACGACACATATATCTTTATGTTTAATATGTGGGACTTCGTGTATCTTACATCACTCAAGGTATCATGAAGTAACATACAATGTAACTGGAATACCAAGGAATTCATATTTTTTATAAGGAGAGCCTTTTAAAGGCCCACTAACTTTCCGAAACGGCTTTTATTTTTTATGGGAATGCAAAACGAGATGGATAATTTTGTAGAGTCGCAAAAGTTATTAACTTACCGTTAATACTACATGCATCTTCACCTTCTGAACAATTTGTTTAAAAGAAATTAAATGTTTATTTTCATAACGCGGGTCGTCTTATATTTCTCGTCGTCGTCGTCGTCCTAAATACCGCGCGTTAGTTGACTATCACTGTGCCAGCGGGAAAACAGCGAAATGACTCTTCACTGTTATCACAGGAAATCTTGCATATGTTTGGTGTTGTAAACTCATCTTAGGCCATCAGTATTGATATTTTCTGATATTATAAATGTTTTTAAGAAACCCATATGTTTTGCTCCAGAAAGGTAGTGGGCGTTTAAAAGAAATATAAAACAAAGAATAGGAACAACTAAATACAATTCAACAAAATTGATATTCATTACACAAACAACGAAATACAACTAATGACCTTTAAGGAGGTGTGAAAATTACCTGCGTCATACCGACTGTTAATCAGTAGTAGTGCGACAGTTGCTATCGAATATCGTAAAAGTGGATCCCACATTAGGTAAACTTTAGTGAGAAAGTACACGTCTGTAGGTATTGGGCCATTGAGTCATCAACCGAATCCATTCGTAATTGGACCCCTCACTCCGCACATCCTCAAGATGGTGGGTGAACAAGAGGAGATGTGTCTCTTGTCCTCAATGGTCTGGCTTCCATTTCTATCTATAATATCCAAAAGGATACTCTCTCTGTCGTTGTGCTGCCTTTGACATGCTGTTAACAATGGCTCCCAACATCTTACAGTGTGAAATTGATAAGAATTTCCGAGTTCCTCATTCTATTATGAAGTACCATGCCTTATAACACTTCATATCATATAATGATCCACCAGATTTGCATATATATTGAAGCCCTCCTTTGGATCAGAGATCATCGACACTGTCGCTCCTTCTAGAAACTTGCCAGTAACCCCGTCAATCAGAAGAACCTCAACCTCTCTATGTGTGCCTGCCTGGGGTATCACTGGAGATACTCATTCTATCCCCTGTCCAGCCAATCTTTGTTTATCAGGTCAATCCCTGTGGTAAGGTCCCCTTTCACTCCAGTTAAAGCATTTACCACTACGACTGTTAGTCTACCGGTCATCAGACCACCGTCATTTGTTCCTACAAAATCTTCTATTCGTGTAATCTAACTTGGTTTACTAAACATCTACCACGGCCTCTGTCAGAGTTTTACATCTCTTTGTTATTCTGCTCACCGATAGTCTTTGCCTGGACGTTAGGTATCAGCTGTGTTTCTCTGTAATTTTGGTCCGCCTCTTTCACATTATATACCGAATCGCTTCTTTATTCTAAGTCTCGTGTCTTTGCAAGGAGTTCTACTGTATAGTTGTTAAATTCCGCAGGAAATTTTTTTCCTATCTCCTCTATGATAAAAATTCTCGGGGATGAATGTTTCCGCATTTGTCAATTTCTAAAGAACAGTCACAAGTTGGACGAGTCATCTAACTTGTCATTTTTCCATGTTATTTACAGGTAGTAAAATTTACGAGAATTATCTCCGGAAATAAAAGCAACTATACAGTATAACATCGGAGGGGACCGTCGGATAAGCCTGGTTCGCTATTCGTCTTCATCCTCGGTTCCATGGGTACGTTGCACTATCGCTTACTAACCCCTGGGGCCATAGGCCGCATTTGCTGCAGTATCATGAATAATTCATTACTCAAATACTCTTAATTCGATTGGATCCGCTTTACATTGAGCGCGTCCAATCAACTTTGTGTCTCAAAACATTCTTCGTGTCAGCCAATGCGGTCTTTGGTCCCAGTGGTAAGTAAGCGATAGTGCGACGTACACTTTAGACCGAAGATGACCGTCTTGCACTTTCCTTTGTGTTTCCGGGGTCAACCAGGGAAGATGCCGGACAAACCCTGTGCCTGTCCTCGTATAGACGACAAGGTGTAAACCCGTCTCCGTCTCAGTCGAGTTGTCTAGAGCAGCGCAAGATTCAAAATGAGTGTTGTAATTAAGTCACGAGTCATTGTCATCAATTGTATCTGATTTGATTTTAAATGATGGCATTATCCTATCCCTTCTGCCAACTTGGTACTGGGTGTCGTTACCGCTGACACCATCGCCGTTGGTATCAAGATATCAAGAAAAAGGCTTCCCACCTTTGTAGCTTTAGTAGTGGACTTTAGCAGTAATAGCTTTCAAACTTTTGTAGTTCTAGTAGTGGACTTTAGTAGTAATAGCTTTCAAACCTTTGTAGCTCTAGTAGTGGACTTAAGTAGTAATAGCTTTCAAACTTTTGTAGTTCTAGTAGTGGACTTTAGCAGTAATAGCTTTCAAACTTATGTAGTTCTAGTAGTGGACTTTAGTAGTAATAGCTTTCAAACCTTTGTAGCTCTAGTAGTGGACTTAAGTAGTAATAGCTTTCAAACTTTTGTAGTTCTAGTAGTGGACTAAAGTAGTAATAGCTTTCAAACCTTTGTAGTTCTAGTAGTGGACTTAAGTAGTAATAGCTTTCAACCTTTGTAGCTCTAGTAGTGGACTTTAGTAGTAATAGCTTCCCACCTTTGTAGCTCTAGTAGTGGACTTTAGCAGTAAAAGCTTCCCACCTTTGAAGCTCTAGTAGTGGACTTTAGTAGTAATAGCTTCCCACCTTTGTAGTTCTAGTTGTGGACTTAAGTAGTGATAGCTTTCAAACTTTGGTAGTTCTAGTAGTGGACTTAAGTAGTAATAGCTTTCAACCTTTGTGGCTCTAGTAGTGGACTTTAGTAGTAATAGCTTTCAAACTTTTGTAGCTCTAGTAGTGGACTTTAGTAGTAATAGCTTTCAAACCTTTGTAGCTCTAGTAGTGGACTTTAGTAGTAATAGCTTTCAAACCTTTGTAGTTCTAGTTGTGGACTTAAGTAGTAATAGCTTTCAAACTTTTGTAGTTCTAGTAGTGGACTTAAGTAGTAATAGCTTTCAAACTTTTGTAGTTCTAGTAGTGGACTTAAGTAGTAATAGCTTTCAACCTTTGTGGCTCTAGTAGTGGACTTTAGTAGTAATAGCTTCCCGCCTTTGTAGCTCTAGTAGTGGACTTTAGCAGTAATAGCTTCCCACCTTTGTAGCTCTAGTAGTGGACTTAAGTAGTAATAGCTTTCAAACTTTGTAGCTCTAGTAGTGGACTTTAGTAGTAATAGCTTTCAAACCTTTGTAGCTCTAGTAGTGGACTTAAGTAGTAATAGCTTTCAAACTTTTGTAGTTCTAGTAGTGGACTTAAGTAGTAATAGCTTTCAAACTTTTGTAGTTCTAGTAGTGGACTTAAGTAGTAAAAGCTTTCAACCTTTGTAGCTCTAGTAGTGGACTTTAGTAGTAATAGCTTTCAACCTTTGTGGCTCTAGTAGTGAACTTAAATAGTAATAGCTTTCAAACTTTTGTAGTTCTAGTAGTGGACTTTAGTAGTAATAGTTTTCAAACCTTTGTAGCTCTAGTAGTGGACTTTAGTAGTAATAGTTTTCAAACCTTTGTAGCTCTAGTAGTGGACTTAAGTAGTAATAGCTTTCAAACTTTTGTAGTTCTAGTAGTGAACTTAAATAGTAATAACTTTCAAACCTTTGTGACTCTAGCGTTGTTGAACAAAGTGAATGTCAAGAATTAGGTATGCAACAGACATCTTCATCTGTGTTACACTGATTATCGATCCGTATGGTCATCTCTGGTCAGTGTCAGTTGATCGAGCGGGATCCAGCAACCAATCCACTCCGCTCTCGAGCTCAGATCCCCTGGCATTAACAATCCGAGATTCGGTCATTGTAAGATCAAAGATCCTTGACAATGAATACCTGGTAGGAATATTTTAAAACATAGCTTAATTGCAAAGTCAGCAATATGAACCGTCAGTCTTTTCAGAGACGCCGGGTTCAGATCTCATCACTGCTACCAATAAGATGTAACCGATATAACTGGAACAGATATTATCTCTTAAGGATGGGGAAAATTAAGACAACAAATTATGTATAATTTTTCAACATAGACTGCTAAGGAGGACTCTTTAGACCATACTACTGTGCGAATGTTATTATTTTTTGTGATCAGTGGGAGGATGGATTTACGAATGTACGGTTAGGAGTCCTCGTCGTAAAATCGGACGCTAATCGAATATATCATCACTACAACTCCTGCCGTCATTACTTGTGACAGAGGCAAAGATGTTCAGACTCGTGATAACGTTGTAAGACTCAAAGGAAGAGGGGACAAGGCAATCGGAAATCCACACTGGACCAAGCAGGAGATTGTCTGAAAGACAGATCATGAAAAGACAGAATGCTCTTAAGCGTCGTAATAAAGCTGGAATAACCTAATGGTGCGGCATGAACAACATCGGTGATTGGAAGTATCAGACGACATGGTCTGAGAGATATTTAAAAAGAAGAGGAAGGTAACATAGGCTAACGTGGTTGAGCTGGAACCACAAAAGGCATGCGAAATGCCAGAACGGAAAAGCTATATATCGGCCTGGTCGAGCATTTTCCCCACTCCGTCTACATATTTATACACGTAACATAAACACGATATAAGATCTACAATAAAATCATACCCAGTCCCCCCAACCTCAAAATAAAGTATGGGCATTAGTTCTATAAAAATACGAAAAATACATGCCTAACTTCCAAATAATTGCAACAGAATAAGTTTTCTGCTTTTTGGGATTGAGGATGTTAGTATTTTAACATGAAAAAGGTCACCAAAAATCATATGTTCGGAAAGTCGTTTTTTCAAAACTCCAAAAATCTTAAAATATAAAGAAATCACACTTTTGACCACTTTTAAAGTACAATATCTTCTTTTTTTTGCAATACTTGAAATATGAAATCGGGTATATAGTAAGACAAAGTTTAGGATAGTACAAATAAGTTGAAATTATACAATAATTTTCATCAATTCAATACCCAATTAAGGATGAAAACGGTCCAAATCGTTTTGAATTTATCCAGCATTTGTAAAATCTTAACCTGAACATTATCAGTTTATGTTTCTTATAGGATTATCTTTTCTTTCTTTGAAATAAATGCATGACCAATAATAAATTAGCCAGAAAAAATCCCACTAGATATCAAGCTATCAAAGTGACTGATAAAGTGAAGTGTTTTTATATCTACATTTTGAACACACAAAAAAACATTTTGGAAGTTAATATTTTGGAAAATAGAAAAGCAATGCTTCCAAATATGTTTTATCCATTTTGTATTTTTGCTAGCAAATCCATCAGAACTGTGATGATTTTCAGCTGTAAAATTGAAATTGAACTTTTCGTTTATTCCATTTATCTTATTGAAAATTATGTAGATCTAACTCCCATCCGGTTACATTATGGGAAAATGAAAAAATGACGTATTCAAATTTTTGATCAAAAATAAACTTTAATCGCACTTATTAAAGAACGCTCCATTATGGTGGTAATATCTGCCAAAGGATTTTGCAATCTAATTAGTCACAAAAATGATTAACACCCTATCTTTACTGGACAACATTCAAGTTGTAGAAACACAGTCATAATAGCTTTATAGAATATCATTTTGATCTTCAAAAACTATAACTTAAGAACTAAGATGTTTTCCTTTTAGTTTCTCTAATGCTCTTCCTATGGATACATTTTAGTTACGGAATATTTCCTTTAAGGTCAAAGGGAGGTAACTCTAATTAAAATTATACAGATACCTATAAAATCAAATATATCTTTCCGCTTTGCACAAAAAAATGTATAGAATGAATCAGATAGTCTTCTTGTCATGATATATTTGGAGGCCGTGAAGTTAATAGAATATCAGTTACTTCCAAAACAGTAGCCTACATGCCACCTTAATCAATCATTATACGCATTAACCAATCAGAGTAGTCCTTCCAAATCGCTTTCGGTTTCATAATAACAAAGTCACGTGATAGTTATTGGATGGATGGATGTCATAAAATGGAGACTGCAGCAATGCTATTGTGAAATATCCTGAAAGGAGGTATATTTACGTCAATTTAAACGGTTTACAGGTAAGATTTATGTAATATTGCCAAATCTGTGTTTCCCAAACTTTGTCGTGGATTGATCACTGAAGTATCGATTTGACATATCTCCTGACCGTTTGTGATCAAATAACGTTGTTATCTGTGTTTGATATATATTTGTAGTTACTGATCGATACTTGAGACTTCATTTATATATTTATAACTGTATTACATATACATGGGTAACATTGATTTGTTTTCTCTAAGTTGACCATGATATAATATAAACATGTAAATAACCCATTGGTAAAAAGTAAGCTGTAACATACAGTTGGTA
>SAYR01031667.1:0-13464 GCA_004382745.1 Argopecten irradians irradians
CGATATGTCACCTATACTAATCCTATCAACAGGGATAAATACAAAGCGTCTGTGTGATTCGGGATGATGTGTCCATTTTAGTTATACATCACATTGAACACCTGAGAACTATAAAAACACTACACATACTGCATTTTCAACAAGCATCAATGCACTTTACCATGTCAACGGTATTGATAAGAGTTGACCGAGGATCAGTTAAATTTCCATTGGGGTCATGTCCAGGTGACCTTTGGAAATGACCAATCAAAATTACTTACGTCTTGACTAAATTTTGGATTTTGATGAATTTTCCAGGGAGAACCCGTTAAGGAGTAGTCTTTGAAAAAGCTGTCAGAACTTAATGTTCTGTACGTTAGTCATCTCGCCTGCAAATTACACAACATATATTATCTTGTTTATTTAAACTGGGCGAAAATGACGTTTTCAATTGATGGTGGCCCGCACTTGATAAGAAATAACACGTGGTATAATCAACGTAGTGATAATAAGGATCTGTAAATTTTTAAATGCAGATTGGGTTATGAGGATCTGTGTTTTAAATCAGATTTAAGCGCAGCCATGTTTGAACAATCCAGAATGGCTTCCAATTGTAAAGAAAGAGCGGTTATCTGTCCTGGACACCTAACCCAGGTTTATGAGAACTCGGGTATTAGGGTTCATGATTCTGAAAGCATATAATTGGCGAAATGAACACATAACCAGAAATGTATCGTTCATTATATTAATAAATTTACTTGTCGAATTTAGACGTTACGCAATATTATTGTTAGGGTATGCAATTATATGAACGTCTCCTCGCACAGACTCATTTTCGTTCATCTGCCACACATTATCACCTATACACCGCCTGCTAGATATATCTCACGTTACTGGAAATTATACCGCCCAATATACAATTATATCCACGTTTACCACACAGGAACATCTATATCAGATCTAAAAAGTGTAAGACACATACTACAAATATAATGAATACATAATGAATCCATGGACGAGAGACACCAGGTTTTAAATGGCAGTAGATTCAGAATCGAGCATCGGTTTTTAACGAGTGTGGCATCATGCCAGAAAAAGCCTGTGGGTGGTGAAAATTTACCTGTGCCTGAAATGTATCAATTATTCTTACTCCGCCCATGTCACGCCATTCAACATTTTGATGGTCTGAACACTTGTATACGAATCCCTGGTTTCCCTTGCTCGTAGATAAATAGAACAACTTTTGTCTAAGAGAACATGCTCAAATGCATTGCACCAAGTAGTGTGTTTACCTTTTTTAAGGTGAATCTGAGAGTCTTAGAGCCATAAAGTCATTCCTTTTTTTTCACCTCCGTCGCTATCTTAAGTAGAATACATTGTGTTTAAGGTGCGTTGCTTAACGCTGCAGGGTAGTGGATACAGCGTATATATGTACATGCTGATCGTTTTATTGATTTGCACGATTTGTATTACATTATCTGGTAAATCAATTAAAATACTACAATATTGATCGTGGTATTGTGTCAATAATTTTGTGTTAACTCTTGTGTTTCATATATGATCAATAGAACAATAGCATTTATATAGGAGCCAGACGAATGTTTATTTGCTACTTTTTGTGGTATAATATGAGGTAATACGATTTATTGTCTCTGAGTTGAATTGTCCTTCTTTAAGTCTAGTGTAATCCTATTATGTAGGCTTACTTCACTTATTTATAATTTCGAAAGATATATTTAACGACCATGACCGAATTGCTTACAAGATGTTAATCATGTTAATATCTTGTATATTTTGATTACACTATATTTTATGAATTTTCTCATCGCTTCACCATTAAAGTATGGCTCAGATGATTACTTGTTATGATTCTGACCAATTTGAAATAAGTCAGTCTTTGATGAGTGACTTGAATCGGACAACTGAAGGCTATTGTAATACGCAGCAGTCAATTAACTTTATAGGATAACTTGCGAATTAGATTAACTACATTGATTCGCCAGCCAAAATTACTTCAGAACATCATGGCGGTTTTAGCACAACAATGTGATGTGAATAATACAAACCAAAGTGCATATCAAACTGTTCTTTAATACAATCGTGAAGCTTGAATGTCCTCTGAATTAGAGTTAACTCTTCGTTCCCAACCGCTTAATTGAATGCCTCAGAAACAACAATTTAATAGGTTAAGCGTGTCCAAATCTGAAACGTTTTATTTAATTACACTTATAACTGCAAAAATAAATTATTATTATTTTGGCACTATATTCTAGACATCAATAATACTTATTGATCACCAGTCTTTGAAACTCGCGTTATTTGTTTCGAGAAACACGACTAACCCAACAGAGGCTAAAAAAAATTTAATAATATAGGTCACCAATGACGCCATGTACCGACTGACCTGGCTGGTATTTGCTATTTTGCTACGAGATTTAAGCAATCGAGGATCATTAGACCTCAACTATTATCTAAACATAATAGAGCACAGTGGTTTTGGTGTTTTTTTCCAAGAATAATAAGACTCGTAAATATGAAAGTAAAGAATAATATCAACCTTCGTCTAAAATACACCATTATCCTAGTTATTCACAAAGAATGCAGTTCAACGAACCAATTCATGCCGGTGTCTAAACAATTCCTCGCCACGATAGGGAAAGTACCAAATATATAACGAACAACTTTCTGGCATCGTTACCCTCAATATTATGATACAATGAGGAATAAAAACGCAAACCGAAGAACTTTCCAATATAAATTTTTTTCATTCAAACAAAAAACAAAACAGCCTACCATCCTGGCAGTATAAATCAATCCAAAATAAAATATCAGCATTCACAGAGACTCAGAAAACCATGTATATAAGTACATGTACAATAGAAATTTCTACCCTCGTAGGTAAATGATAATAATATATAAACTGGCATACATCACGCATTGCGTAACCATGATGATACTGAACTGATGTTTATTAAAGAGGAGCAGTTACTAATCGTTCAATAAATGTTTACAGTATGCCTTTTAGGGCATGGGGGGGGGGGGGGGGGGGTCTTGTTACCCATAATTACTTGTTAGTATTGATTTGTGAATAGTGTTAATTTAACAGAATGTGGGGGCATGGAAATTTTGGTTGACCCATACCTATGTATGAAATTAAAAAAAGCAACCATTGATTACTTTGTGAGACTGGATATAGACATTTGGCAAAATGAGATAGCGTTATGGAATCAGTCTATCCCCTCCTAACCCTGAGTTGTGTCAAAATCCAATTTCCAAGGGGTTTCCCTTCTGGTCGTCTCCTTTGTCAAGTAGATACTCATACTTATCCAACATTTTAATTAGAGGTAAGCGACACAATAGGCTAGACAACAAACAAAAAGCGATTTGAATAGGCCCGACACATTTTGAATGATTGTGGGAGGGTTAAAAATAAAATATCGAATAATAGGATCAGATGACACAAAAACTAAAATGTTAAATTGGATTTCATAAAAAGGACCGGAATTAATATCCCTGAACTTATATACATGTAAAAAAGAAAACCAAAAACTGATTCTATAAACCATAAGATATGTGGTAGTTTTTGGCGAGGAATCACCTCGCCATTGGTGATCCTGGTTGGCCAAAATTCTCTTACAGTCATATTGGACCTCATAATGATTGGGGCTTGAAATTCCTACGCTCGCAGATATGAGCGCTCCAGCTGGCCAGTTGTATTTCAACAACTTTGATTTACCGGGAAATTTTAAATAGGCAAATTTTTGGAATATTTGAAAAGTTACTGATAGCTACCGAGACGTAAACGTTGAAATAGGAATCAGTAAATACTTACGGCATTTTTATATCCTTGACTATATACATACTATCCAAAAGATCTTTCTGTTTGAAGAAGTTTTCTAACCTGAATTATTATACAAAGTAAATCTAGAATTTTCGTTCCCCCAAACATGGTGTTTTACAATGCCACCATGTATTAGACAAGTTTCGTCCGCAAAAATGCTTCTCTTCGAAGCTGGTTCCCCACCTACCAGTCGTTTACTGCCCCTATTTTGTGATGAGTTAATCCCGCAATGGAAAAAAATGAAAATCTAATATTTGCACCGTCGAACATCAAAAAATTGATACCTTAAGAATTTTGGTAATTTGACATCAATTGGTCTCGAGCAAATTTACATTTCATGGCGAAATGGAAATGATTTATCACGGCTGTGTTATTGGCACACTGGCGTTCATAACCGGAACTACAATGGATAAGAAAAGACACACTCTAACAAAATTTTGGACAAATTTGGTCTACTTGATTAAAATAGTACGTGTACGACGCGTGAAACATTTGTAAAATGTCCAAGGTGGGCGTATCTTAAAACTACGGCAGTTAATAAAAGGTATGTATTATTCCATATTTATCGATAATTTTATAAGCACGTGTATATAAAATCAGATTATATCCATATACTAAAGTAAGCGTTCAGAAAGATTACGCATTGTACTAAAACACATAGCTTTTATAAAAAAACATTTTAGTTATTTCAACCCACAAGGAGCTTGACGTTCTGATCATAAAATACTAATATAACGCTTATAATTCAATTAACTTTAGGTTTAATTATGCGAGTAAAATTTTTGCACGAATGATTCATAAATCATAATATAGGAATGTGGTCATATAACTCGAAGTGGTATAATTTTTTTGGACTACTAAGATGCGACGAAAATGTTCCAGATTTCTTTTTCACATAATTCTTTGGCCTGAGTATACGTAAAACGGCAGCGTTAAAAGGCTGGTTTTCAATTGTAACAAATGTAGTAGAAATTAATTGTTAATGATGATATTAGGAACAATTAAAATCCTGAGTTATATTTTACGTAACAAGCATCAGAATTAGCATCAAAACTTACATAAACATATTCCGCCGACTCATCACATATGGCAATTGTGTGATTTTATCACTCGAAACGGGAACTAATCTCTACCAGCCTGGGCACCACGGTCTTAGAATAGAGCATATTTCAGCGACAAAAGCCGCACATGATCACTGTTTTTTTAGTGCGAATTACATCTTAGGTGTGAACAATGTTAGTTTTTTTAAAAAAACTTTTCAGCTCAACAAAATAGAGCTTTACGCTTTTCAGTCGATTCAAGCATCCTCTCATTTTCATAGATATATTGACTATTACTAAATTTAACTGCAACTGGCTCACCCCATGCATACGTGTGTAAGTATTTAAACTTCTTTATGTGCGCCACATTTAACATATTAAAATAGACTTATAGTAGAATATCATAATTAATAATTGAAGAGACAAACTCTTACAGGTAAAGGAACAGGAGAATTAAACTTCATAATACTTCTCTAATGCTGGTATTCCAGGTATTTATAGATTAAAATGTTTCAATTATGTGAATATTAGCCTTCTGTCAGTAATTACTCTCTAGTTATACTATATTTTATGTTCCTTATTTTAGCCAGTAATGTCAGCTGATGCATGTATCATTTCAAACTGGAAACAGTCTAGGGAAGAATTGTGTTGAACAAAAGAAGTAATTTTCAACTGTTGGAAGCATTAATTGTAATAATTATCAATTCCGAAAAAATTACTAATCATGCGAATCTTTTCAAATTCCTTAATTAGTGAATTTTAACTTGTAATAATTGATTTACAGGCATACCTAATCATGACATTTGTTTATATTCCTATGACATGTAACATTGCTTTGAAATGAAATGAAAAATGAATAAATAATAAAGAATAATATTAAATTTAAAACACAATTATGACATAAGCTGGTATTATTATTTTGTCATAACACATTTAAGTCTAATTCGTATTCATTAACAACACTCCAATCATAGGCACCTTTCAACGATTGACAATATTAAATGAAAAATAATTTAACATTATGATTTTGATAAACACAGGTTCGTCTTAATGTTTTTCACCGCCTTGGGCTATCAATGTATTAATTTTAACATTTATCTTTTCGGGTCACGCACAATGAACTGCCTTTAACACCTCAATCACAGCCAAATTGAGACATACATTTACTGCATTCATTATAACACTGTTAAGGAAATTCTGCAAGATCAGCGAACATTGTTGATTTTACCTATGAATATACTACATGCGCAGTATGGTTCTCCATATGTAACAGGACGAGGTAGGAAAATTTGTGCGGCAATGTACCCGGAGAGGGATTCGATCCCAAGGGACCATCGACATAAACACTTTAAGTTCTAATGTGCATACTAATCTCTTTGTGCTCTAGCTGACCCATTGTCATACGATATATCGACACTCGTCAGTTTTCGTGCACACCGCTTGAACACTCCTCCGCTCCTTTTTGATATAGCATGACAGAGATACGCTCTATCAAACACGCACAAAGGCCGTTGGTTAATTTAGTTGGGTCTGCCAATTCTGTAAGCAGGAGAGATTATGAAAATGTAAAAGCTCTTTTCCGGCTGAGGCTACCTGATCACGCTACTGGATAATTCAATCCAGTCTGAATCCGCGCTAGCAAATATTGTATCTGGTTTTTTATTTCGCCTTATCCGCTATTTTTCAAGTCTATGCAAGCTTTATGACTTAGAATCTTACCTGGATAGGGTGGAAAAGATATTTTTGTCTTTACAAATTCCTCGAACTAAATTATGGCACACTGTGATTGTTGAGTAGCTAAACGACGTATCGCGCTAGCTATCTGTTGATTGTTAACGTGATCTCAAACAGCAATATTAATTATTGTGCTGCATGTTAATATATTCTAACTCTTTCATATTACTCTTGATTATCATTACTTTATTGTTGTAATATCTTGATTCTAATTAACATTGTACATGTGCACTCGACGCTACCGCCGCGAGACGAGAATGACAGTATTCAGCGATGTTTTCGGGACAACTGGCTAGATTATAGATTTTCTAATTTCAGGCTTACGGTGTTGCGACAATAAAGAATAACAAACACAAAATGGCGGTTTTTCACATATGTTATAATTCTTCTAAATTACAGACACTTTTTGTTGCTTAAGTTGGTCAAGGCATTTATGGGAGAATATTTTTGCAATTGATAATTGTCAACCCATCAAAGATATCAATAGCTTAGCTACGGTTTTGGGACTCCTGGACATTGTAGGTTTCGCCTCGGCCTATTTTTTTTTAGATGCGGCAAAATATACAATGATATTGTAAGAAATAGAGTTTTTTAAGCATTTTCAGCCTAAAAAGTACTTGCAGCAAATATATACAAGTTTCTTACGGTATATGATAATTGGAATTAATCCACAAACTTTTTATTCATATTATTTGCCAATAACAACTGTTATGATATCGAAATATTTTTATGGTCTTACAACAAAATGTTAGCCAATATGAATTTTAACAATATTGGCATAAACATGGAAATTATGAACTCAATATCAGAAAGATAACAAGAGGCCCGGCAGAGGGCCTGTATCGCTCACGTCTGGCGCTGGTTTAATAATGCCAAGTAATGTTCTGAATACAGGTTGCATTGTTTCTTTCCTGAAGGGATTTTAATATTAACCTCTAAATCACCTATTAGGAACCAAAAACACCCCTCCTGGCCCCCCAGGGGATGCAGCAGCCAAAATTTATAGGCAAGTTCTGATCCGCTCTTGCCCCCAAGGTGTTTGTGGCCAAATTAGGTCACAATTCCTAAGCAAAAACAACTCTAGGACAAGAAGTGATTTATAGGATTGTACCCTCTATTTTGCGCCCTATTGGGACGCCACCCGTCACTGCCCCTGGGGGGCGGCAGAAGCCAAAACTTATACAAAGTTTCTGTTCCCCTTTCCTTATTCCCAAGGATGTTTGTGGCCAAAATTTGGGTTAAACAATCCATACAGAACTCTATGATAGTAAGGCGATTTAAATAATTTACCATTCTATTAGTCCCAATTGGGCCCTGAGAGCCCCTCCTGCCCCCGGGACGGCGAGAGCCAAAATTTATACAAACCATCAGTTTTCACTTATTCTCCAAGGATGTTTGGCCTGGCCAAAATTTGGTTAGCATTCTCATGTGGAAAACTCACTGTCGAACTGTAGCTGAATTTAAAGGATTTACTCTCTATTTCCCCTAATTGGGCCGGCCGCCCGCTTCCAGCCTCCCGGGGGGCCAGAGCCCAAAATTTAATAAGCAAAGTTCTGTTCCCGCTTCCCTGCAAAGAATGTTTTTGGCCAAATTTGGTTTCCAATACCCTGCAGAAACCTCTATACAGTAAGCGATTTAAAGGATTTACCTCATCTATTTCCCCTAATTGGGCCGCCCGCCCTCCTGCCCCCCGGGGGTTTCAGTTAGGCCTAAAATTCATTACAAGTCTTCTGTTTCGCACCTTCCCCCAATTGGATGCTAATGTGGGCCAAGAAATTATAGATTACAATCCATGCAGAACTCTATGGACAAGTACGTATTTATAGGATTTACGCTTTTATTTCCTTTACCTATTGGGCCCCGCCCCTTCTGGCCAGCCCAGGACCCGAAGTTCAGAGCCCAAAGTTTATACAAGTTCTTAGATTTCCCTTCTCCAAGGATGTTTATCGGCCAAATTTGGGTACATTCCATTCACAAGCTCTATGACTAGTAGCGATTTAAAAGGATTTACCTCTTAAATTTCAACGCGGCTATTGGGCCCCGCCCTCCATGCCCCTGGGTAGGTATCAGAAAGACCAAAATTTATAACATAATTGTTTCTGTTGCGCTTGACCCTTCCCCAAGGATGTGTTGTGGCTTGATTTTGGTACAATCCATGCTCCAAGACTCAAGGACAAATAGCGATTTAATAGATTTACCTCTATTTCGCCGCTATTGCTGGTGTCACATTTACGTCCCTCCCTGCCCCTGGGGAATCAGAGCCAAATTTATACAGGGTTCTGTTCCCTTCCACCGCAGGATGTTTGTCGGCTGATTTTGGTTTGAGCAATCACTCTGCAACACTCTAGGACACACAAGTACGGAGGGCTTGATTTTTTCAAAGGATTTACCTCTAATTTCCCCATTATTGCAAGAGTTAGGTATGGCCGCCGCCCCTCCTGCCCCCCGGGGGTGCAGACCGACAAGGACTTTATTAAACGAAGTTGCTGTTCCAGCCTTTTCCACCAGCAAAGTATGTTTGTGGCGCAAATTTGGTTACAATCCGATACAGAACTCTATGAGAAGAGGTGAGTCGAATGTTATTGGAGGATTGTACCGGTCTTTCTATTTCCTGGCCTATTGGGGTCCGCTTGCCCGCATTCCATTGCCTCCGCGCGGTGGGTGTCAGAAGCCAAAAGTTGATAGCAGTTCTGTTCCCCTTCCCCAAAGATGTTTTGGGTGGCCACTAAATTTGGTTCCAATCCATGCAGATACTCTATGACTAGCTTAGGGTCTTAGATTTAAAAGGATTTGGCCTCTATTTCCCCTATTGGGCCACCGCGCCCGCTACCTGCCCCAGCCGCGAGGGGTCGAAGCCCAAAATTTATAAAACAAGTTATGTTCCCCTTCAACTCCAAGGTATGTTTGTGGCGAAAGTTGGTTAACATTTCATCTGCAAAACTTCTAGTGACTGTTAGTAAGACGATTATAATACCAGGATTTACCTCTAATTATGCAACATATTGGGTCCCGCGCCCTTCCTGCCCCTATTTTTGTCACCGTTGGGGCTGCAGTAGCCAAAATTTTATATTTACAAGTTGCTGATTCCCATATCCACACAGGATGTTTGTCGGGCGCAAATTCTCGGATTGCCAATCCATGGCCAGAACTCTATGACTAGTAGCAGGATTTTAAAGGATTTACCCTCTATTTCTCCCACTTTAAGAAGCACCCACCATCTTGTCCTGATCCTTCAGTGGGTTAAGAGCCGCAAATTTATAGCAAGTTTCTGTTCGCCCCCCACTAACGCCCAAGGATGTTTTGTGGCCAACATTTTGGATATAGCATCCTATGGGCAGAAACTCTAGGACAAGTTTGCGAATTTTATAGGAATGTTGACGGACGGGAGGACACGGCACGGACGGACCGACTGAACGACGGAGCGCCGCGCCATGACATAAGTGGCTCACTGGCCTTCGGGCCAGGTTGAGCTAAAAATTGTGATATTCTCAAAGAAACGTAAATCGGTCGCCCAAGCAACACGCGGAGTTTTTGATTTTGTTAAATTATAGGAATACATGAATTGATTTATAATGCGAATTGTTAATATGTTTACATATCTAGGTTACGAACATAATGTTAAATAAAAGGTAGCGTTTTTAAGAAAGCGGAAATAACGCTAGCTGAACAAACAATTAAATGTGCGGTTATGATTTGTCTATTTAATAAAGAAATAGATGGAAATGTAATCTCTATTCGTTCATCCCTTAAACTGAAAATATTTTTGATTCAGCTTGCTAATGACAGATATTTAGTAATTCACGCTATCCATCAGTTTAAGGTAGAATAATTTTTTTTTTTTCGGTGGGAAATTGTGAAAATAACCAACAAAATGTTGCATAGAAAAATTCCAGTTGTATTATTTTTATGTTAAAAGACAATCGCTGAAGTTTAAAAAGTGACAAATTTCATGTACTAAATGGTGAGCTAACTCACAGTTATCATTTTGCGGTTCCTTGAATTGAAGATTTAAGTTCGGATACAATGTAATATCAAGTCAACTTGCTGTTTTACAAAGAAATAAGAGTTACAAAAGCTTGTAAGAGTTAGACCCAGAGTGACCGAATTTATTAAATAATCACGTGTGAATATTTGATAAGTCTTCAAAGCGGTACAAACTATCTAATATTTAAGACATTTTGTCATAGAAGAGTAGCGCCTCTTGTCTTTTCTCTGCTGCAAAACGATACTTGTTAAGATGATACTTGTGGTTCTTCCTTAGGACACTTATGTTGACAATAGTCATTAAGAATGGTAATATTTTCATTAATCATCAAATTAACATAGGAAAGATGCTGAATGTGTTATATTTACAATCCAATTTAGACATATAACATCATAGGAAATATTTAGAATGGCTTCCAACGATTTTAGTATTATTAGGAACGGAGCGCTTAGCCAATTTATTTCTTATTGTACAACTACAGTAAAGTTTATTTGACCTTTAAAAATAATATTTCTCCTATCATCAAGACCGAGCCATTTAGTACTTTCAGTACTTTGATTAAAGGTTCATATGAAGAATTAATTATAAATGTTCTTTTGAGCACATAATTAAATGTCACCATAACAAAATTTTAATCAGAAAGAATTAATTTCATAAAGCATTTACATTATTTTCACTGTAACTAGTAATAAACTGTATTTGCCATCGATATGACAGAGTTATATCAGTTTTTTAGTCCGTTATCCTGATTTGTTAAGTCTATACAAACATGGACATGTATGCATACAGTGTACATATAAATATGTTCGAAATTCAAAGTGAATCCGCAGTATTTCAAAATACTGAGAATAAAGTTACAATTATCGGAACTCAAACTAAACTTAGTTAAGTGTTTGGCACAGTCATTACTAATTAGCTGCATTGCCTTACTGGTAATAACACATATTTAAGTATATCCAGCAAATACAAACAAAATCCTAACAATAGTGCCCCTTTTCAAACCAGAAAAAGCTTTTGAAAGGTGTAGCACTAACAGACACTCAATTGACTAGCACTAGTCTGTATTAATTATATCCAAGATGATATATCATACACTGTACCATGTTAAATGCAATAGTCCATTTTTAATTAAGATATTTTCTAATACACAATATCCAATGAACAGTGATGATCAATATGACAATACATTATAGGTAGCACACAATCACTCTTGTACAGTCAATCCTTTTTTAGGTTAGGGCATTTCAATACACTGTGGCCCAACTCTCTGCATGAACTGCAGTATCTTTTTTCTTTTTTCCTTTTAAAATTTTCAAGTAACACAATTCTATTCTGTTTTCCATAACATGTTTCAATGCGTGACTTCCCTTGTGACTACTTCCACGGAAGTATTGTTTTGTTATCATATCATTCAGCTTTTCAAGACCTTGTTGGCTAAAAGACACTATATTGCCATGAAGACTAATCAACTCTCCAACATGGTATCTTAATACATGTATATATGGGGTTATGTCCCTTGTCTGGAATGTACTTGCATACAGCTCACACCATTCTTTCGCCATACATTCAACATCATCTGCATTTGGGTTATCAAACTTTACAAGTACAATAAGTTCTTTGAAATCGTCCCACACCCTCTGAACAAGACCTGCTCTAGCTTGATCTTCAAATAATTCACCAGCTTTAAAATGACTGAAAATCTTCAGTTTTTCAAGACCAGTAAACTCTCTAAATTCTAGCTTCCTTGTTTCCCTATTGATATGGAGCTCAAAACTAATTCCTAAAACTTGTAGAATTTTTCCAGGGATGCAATATGTTTCACCTTCTTTCTGTCTAAGTCAGAACTAAATGTGGTGCTAGTAGAAATGTTATCCAAAAGTCTAAGTTCTGCAATCAACAAATTTAATAATTTGTCACTTATTCTTAAAAACATGTGCAAATTGTCAACAACTACATGCAATGGTGTAATGCACGGAAATAAAGGTGGATTTTTAACTGAGAAGCCAAGATCTTTCTTTCCCCTTTTTGGTTTAGAAGTATCAGGAGTATATACCAAACGAGCACATTTTCTTTCATCTAACATAGACCAAGTTTTTTCTAAATTTGACTTCTCAGTTTTGTTACATTTGCAATAAACACAAACATACTGACAAGCAATAGATGGGATTCCACAGGCTATTAATAGAAACTTATAGTCTCCACCTAGCATTATTTTCAAAGAAAATTTTCGACCATTCACTTCAACTGTATTGCCTTGTAATTGATCGATTTCCTCTCTAAGATCACCCAATGCCTCAGCCAAACCCAAATAATTTTCCTTTGTGCGAACAATGCAAAGAGGATAGTTTCCTGTAGCAGAGCTACTCCTATTTTCATTCACTATAGTGAATGTGAAATTAATTAGATGGAGTCTCTTTCCTACATTGGTACCATCACCAGAAAGTTTGATGATTAACTTACCATCAGGTACAAAATTTGGGTGTTCGAGTAATAAATGAGACAAAATAGTTTCAAGATGTTGCCTAAATGACTGCTGAACACCCAACCCATCAGGAGTTTCAATTATTCGAAAATTTGAGTTTAGTTTAGATATGAACTCCTGCACTGCATTGCTGCGTGGTAAAGTTTTGTAAATCATAAGTTCATGGTACGCTTCCTTGGACACATTTAAGGTATCAAGGATATAAATCAGTGTGTTCATGTCATCCAGTCGACCCATGTCTACATTCTCTTTATTTTCACTCTCATAGATCTGAAGAACTTCTTTCTTCCCATTTCTGGAAACTAGCACAGAGAGCGGTTTCACACCTTCCTTTTCCAAGAAACTCAGAGCAGACTTACAAGCTGCGGTATCAGATTTTTAGCTCACCTGGCCCGAAGGGCCG
>SAYR01031713.1:0-17952 GCA_004382745.1 Argopecten irradians irradians
CAATTTATGCCATCATATTATAAGCTTACAGTCACTTGAATTTGACACGAGGGGAACATTAAGACGAGGAAGATACATGTAACCTTCTCACTTGAAGATTGTTCTCCATGACATTCTTCTGAATGTCCGCGGGTCTGGCTCTCGTGTCTTGTCTGGTAGGAAGGTACTGGAGGTCGTCAGGAAGTTTATCATTTGTTCCTCGTCATCAAACTCCTCTGGACCTAGCCAGGGGAAGCAATAAACGTTTATTTTTGCTAGGTGGTAAGTTCAACTATCTAGAATTCTCCATCTTAGCAACCATTCAATCGTGCAGCTTCTATGAAATTTGACATGAAGAGTATATCTAAAACAAGATTTAAAACCAAATAATAGTATACATGTATTACTAGTAGCCAAAGGCAAAACCAGGTGTAAATAAGATTTTTATACATCATTTACAATTTACATCCAAACTATTTGAAAAAAAGCATATCCGTTGCTAACAATAAAAAATATATTTAAAAGAGTCGAGCCTCCACACTCTTGGAATATTCTTCCAGTAAGTGATATTTTTTTATCAGTATTAGTTTTTGATCTGAGTTCTGACTTCTAGGTGAGTACTCGTGCTTTCAACGTTGCAAGAGCATACAGATTCAATCAATGTTGTATGACGTCTATTGGATTACGCACTTTATAACAATCTTAAAAGAACCACTCATTCATGTCTACAATGACGAGGAATTTGATGAATATCTTACTATAAATACTATTACAACAATTGCTATTAAATTTCATTTCAAGCTTTTTTGAACTAGATAATAAGTATATAGAAATAAATATAGAACTTATTAATTTTTTTTGTCGGGTTGTGATTTTGGGGGGGGTGGACTTTCATATATATATTAACTTTATTTCCCTTTTACGAAAATTATAATATACTAGTATCTTAGTGGGCCTCTTATTTGTCTGGCATCCTAACGACCAGTTTTATACGAGGAAATGTTTCTCGGATTTGTACATCCTAGGATGTTGTGCCTCCATCCCATGAGTGATTACTTATATTCTAGTATCATATCATAATCAATCTATCACTATATTTGTCATGTTTTACTACATTTATTTGATAATTAATGTCACAAAAAATGGATATTCAGAAATACTAACACCACATCAAACGCAGCAGTTTTAAAACATGCGTATAATGCCATTGGCGACGAGTTTTAGACTCCATGAATTTCAATAAAGGGTAGAAGTCTCTGAACCACAAATGATCTTGGCGCCATTGACCTTTGTCCTGATTTCACGAATTCTGGGTCAGGTTACCAAGCACTGTTGCTAGGTGATGAACAGAATATAGCTTTTGCTATTGTATTTAGTACTACAAAAGAGGTTTACCAGATTCCGGTACGCTCCCTTGATCAGCTTGTGTAGAAACACCCTTAGCAAACCTTCTTAGCACCACTTCCACTGCTCCTTCGTTATATTGGATTTAGGCAACTTGCCAAAACATAAATCTGCCATGTTCAAAATCAGGGTTCGTAGCATATTTTCAACAAGTTCAATTGATAAGTTTGGGCTAAGAAGGCAGGGATTAATAATCTGTTTAGATGTTTGTTTCCTGCGCTGCTAGATTTGATCAGAGTTCTTGAAACTCTTTTCCCACAAATGTCTTTTGGGTCAATCCTTCAGGAGGGAGGACAATCCCTTTCGCAGAAATTTGTCACTGGCCCACAAATAATAACAGCCATCCTTTTCCTCCACTTAGTCCCAGGAAATACTCAATAGCTTTACCCTTTTGACATCCATGTTTTTTGCTCTAGGGTTCAGGAATGACCGAATTCCTTTTCTAGATGTTCCTTGTCCAAACCTTTTCCATATTTATTTTTTTTATCTATTTCAGTGAAATACCTGAAAAATACATTTGTCTCATTAGAAATGTTAAGAATTTTACTTACATTGTATCTAATATTTGTATATGTATATGATTCAAATGATTTAAACAAACAGTATTATAACCCAAAACATGCAATTGATAAGTCTATCTAATTACTGTAAAAATTTGAGTTCATTAATCTACTCTGTAAACTCTGTGCATTGAACGTTTCATATAGAGTTTACAGAGTATATAATGAACATCAAATTTTAGATTGAAAGTCGAATGAAATTACTATTCCGCCTGTCATTGAAATAATGAATATCTTCTTATTCCATCCTGTCACTTTTTGATTTATATATATTATGAGATGCTTAAATATTCTCCCTTGATTAAAAATCCCACATTAATATACGATGGTAACAGTAACAGATTTCATCTACAGCCGTTTAGTTTATGGAAAGTTGAACGCAAGCCCATTTATAACTGATTTATATGATATTAATATACAAGAAGAATTCAACACTTTATAGGATTGACGAAAAGCTAGTTAAAGGGATCTTTAATTTTTAATCTAAACTTGTTATATATTGGAGTTATTGCCCTTTGTAAAACGTGAAATGGGCCCATCCCTTTCTGATCTTATAGATAAGATAATCCCGTGAATTACCTATTTACAGAAATCATAGAGTTATTGTTTCTAGAGGTCAGTGAACACAATTTTAAATTAGTCCTGGCAGTCAAAACCATTTACTTTTACAGTAGGCCCTGTTACTACATGTGTTAGCCAACTAGATATCTACTGCAGTCGTCAATAAAAATAAACCAGTTCCCACGAGCAGCATTTACGGTGGACTTTTAGATTTATGGATAACAGAAATCTAATCATCTTACTTGATACACATGCGTTCCTTAAAATACACTTTACAGTTTAGTTGGGATTCATTCACGTGTTTTATGTAGAAGTGACATATAAAGGTCAAAGGGGAAGTCACGTCTCGATTTTACTTTTCCGTGGTTGGTCCCCCTTTGGTACTTGTTGAAAAAATGGCGTGCCAGGTGGTAGCAACGAAGACACTCTCAAGTTTGATCCTGAAACAAAGAGTAAAACTTGACTTCCATAAATATAAGTGCGTCAAATGTTAATGTCCTTTAAATTCAGTGTTGATATAAGTTATTATGACAAAATAAGGTCTAATTTCACATCACAGAATAAAATGCCCTAAACTGATAATATATTGAAAACGCGAACATGGGTACTTTTCGTGGGATAAACAGGAGTGAATGTCCTCAATAGAGACGTGTTGGATATAAATTTTGCATATTTTCAACAGTAAGCGTGGACATGCCACTTAGTAGTATAGGCTATATACAGTCCGAGAGACATATGAGCTAGTGGAAATACTTATTATATCGGATTTCTGTTGTTTCCGTTAGGTGTGATGAGACGGAAACTGGATACTAAAGCTGTGTTATGGTGAAGTAATATTAATGTTAACTCTGTGAACTGTGTGTTTGGTGGGATTTGACTGTTAAACATGTATTGTATAATTTTGGTATCACGTGTATTACAGCCAGATTTTTTCTTACTAACAAGCTCTTGCACATAGCTTAATATTTGACAACTGTGAATTATAGTCATTTGTGAGCTAATCTATTATCTCTATGTTGTATAAACACCCTTTGTGTTATAAAAACGGTGGGTATCAGATTAAGTATGGACAGAAATATTGATTGATTTATATCCTAACATGGCATAAATATCTATTTGCATTATCTGGGATTACTCTGATGTTTGGTTATTAGTTAAAGAGTAGAGGCATCTAGTAGCTATAAATAGGATATTCAGGAAAGTGTAAAGAAATATTGGTGATTGGCACGTAGCTGTCTTAACAAGTATTGGTTAATTTAAAGACTTCTCACAATGATTATTTATGGATTAACAGGAAATTAAATTAATAGCCAGCCTGTGCGTGAGTAAAGGGTAAAACAAGTATTCTGAATTAAAATTTAATGAAATGATAGCTATATATCGCAGTGGGTGAGAATAATATTATATGGCGATAATTATCTAGTACAGCATACTTCACAAATTGTAAATTGGTGTATCATGAAGTGATTGATTGAACTATTGACTATACTATAATGCTGGTGATATTAATGAAATAAGAAATTAATAGTTAATAATAAAATCTAGATGAATAGTCCTGTACGATGGAATCGGTATAAGCACAAAACGATAAGATTCTATTAATTGGGTGTACTTTCTGTAAATGTGTATAGTCACTGATTTAAATTTGTCTCTCATAATGTATGAACATAATTGAATAAAAACATAGTGTCTGAAGGAATAAATAATATTTAGCAAAATTAGGGATCATACACAATCGATAGTGATATTGTATAGATAAATTGAAGTATCTCCACACTTAATGAATACTGAATTATAAAATAAATTACTCAAACTTAAAGAATATGTTTGAGCATTAATATATAATTTGTATTTCCGATATTTTAATATACTTTTTAATAGTTTGTATGTGTCACAGGTAATATTTTTCATTTTGGGTGTTGTTCTCTTTAAAAACAATGTGATGTAATAGTTAGACTATATGAGCTCTGCTTCACATATTCAATGTTTTTCTTTAATGATACATATGTTTCTTAATTCTTCTACATGTCTTTTCACCTTAATCATTGTGTTTAATTTACTTTTTGTGTGTGCGACCAATGACAGTAAAAACTCAGATTAAAAATCAGAGGAAAAGTACTCGTTCATAATACTTTGAATATGAAAAATGCACTCAATAGCATGAAATAACAGATGATATTTCAGTATACAACGATTGGAAAATATGTAAATAAATACTTTGTTTGCTTTGGGTGGTAAAAAGCTTTGAATTTCAGTTTTTTAATTAGTTGAACATTAGAAAAATAAAATTAAGGTAATCGGGTTAACCGGTTTTTTAAATTAAATGTTGTCTTATCTATGGATAGAATGCTACCTGGAACCAGGGAACAAATGGCATACCTTGGGGGTGTCATCTAATGTTTCTTTAGTTTTCACAGTTATATAATTTGAGGATTAATCATATGTATTTCTGGTAGATGCGTTGCTACGAAGTAATATATGTATTAGGGTCAGTTTTGAGATAATGCAATGTTGGTGTGTGTGTAATGCTTCACTATCTGAAGCCTAGTCAAGCTGGGAGAGCTATGATCCCCATGACGTATAGGACAGTGCTTATTAATGAGCCATAAGGTTCACCTACCATCTCTTGTTGGTTATTTCTTAACCCGTGGTACACGTACAGGTGATTCACATCTCCATATTCTTGAAAGTGTGTATTCAGAGAGATATGGTTTTGTTGTTATTATGAAGTGCGGCATAAAAAATGGTGTGGATTCTTATAAAACGTTTAGAGTGTGAGCAGAAAGTACGAAGTTTTCATTAGCAGATACGGTATAGGTGTAGGAGGATATATGCGACGGTGTTATTCTCTTAGGGGACACTACCCTTGATAAAGCCCCCAGCCATTGACCTCATCTCGAATTCGTCGAGGGGACGGCCCATGGAACCTCTGTGACGTGGCACGTATCTATGGAAGAGAGGAAAACGGGGACCGAACTCTACTGCGCTAATATAAGAGTGATGCGATTTTTCTGGTGTTCTGCCATTCTAGGATATAAACTATCTGATTTGTTAAATATCGATACAGACTACAAGTTTACTGTGTACATGATTCACATGAGTATACCGTGAGGTTTAAATATTAATTCCTCAATCACAGATATGAGTTTGGGAAATACGCTTGATTAGGTGAATTTATCCTATTGCATATATTGATATTGTACCTGTCGTAGAAATAAATGTTAACATTTCTGCGGCGATTTAACTGTGTCATAATAAAATTACACAATATAATGTTAATATAATAATCACGTACGTTATGTAAGTAGTTCTTGTAAGATCGTACGGTTATTTGGGAACAGCGATGTAAACATGAATAATTTATGGTGGCTAAAAGTGGATTCATCTGAACTAAAAGTTATCTCAGAATATTAACCCGACTCTCAGGTAGTTCTGTGGGTCGTAATGATGGGGTCAGGAATCTGTCTTATTACGATAAATATTTCTTGACTTTTTAATAATATGTATGACTCTACCCAACTTAGAGTTAAGTTATGATTCTAAACAGAATTTTCTCGGCATATATGTTAAATGCGTCTATTCTATGCTTTTTATCTGAAATCGATCTCTTTTTTTGGTTTTTTGACAAATATACATCAGCTTTACGTATTAATACATAAATACATTCAGGCGTATAATTTACGATCCTGTATATATTATCACGTCTCGAAGGTTCAATTTATTATGTTTCAATTTAATTGAAACAAATATAATAAATCTAATATGTGCGACTCGGAGGTGTCAGACGAAAAAAGATCTGATGATGTCTGATAAATGCAATCTAATAAACTCAAGTTGCTAGAGATATATATCTAAGTAGGTTAGAACAATAATTATACTTAGATTCGGTACTTGGCGTAAATAGTCGATATGTGCTTGTGTCTTCAGTTATATCTCATGTACCTGTATACGGCTGCATATTTGAGTAACTGAGTAGATCGCTGAAGGGGTAGTGGTCAGAGCCGGAGACTCATTATGAGGAAGGCTATACTACAGACCAGAGGTTTTAACGTAAGTATTAACTGGGATTTAGTTAAGAACAATCTCTGGTTCACACTTCGATTTGATTAGCTCTCACGTTCAGGATGTCTCTCAATAAAGTAAGAATCACAGTAAGATTAGCAATGGACCATTCATTTTAATTTGTATGTTATAATGTACATGACAGGTTTGGAAATATGTTTAAAGATTATGTTAGTAAGATACGCGATAGGCTTTAACAGGTTTAAATATACGTTTCGAAATCAGATAACAATGTTTAACAAGTTGTTATTTAAAATCACAATAGAGTGTTTAAATACATTTAATTGTGCGATAATACAGATGTATGATTTCCAATAGTGTATAATACTAATTATGGTCTCAAGTTATTATATTATTTGGCTAAGTTCTATATGAATATATGTAATATATATTTTTTCATTGTAAACTAGAGATAACAAGAGGAAAAATTAATTACAATGTTGATGTTTAATGGTCAGTGATTAGATAGGTAATCAATGATCTAATGCTGAGAGTATAATTTTATCGAGAATAAGAAGAAATCATATTTGCATAATTTATACGAATGCTATACAAATGTCAGAATGATTATGAATTCTATGGTAGTTGCTAGATTTTTGGATTATTCCAACATTCTTTGTTGAAATTTTATGTCGAGTATCTGAATGCATATATAAAATTGTAATATACTAATAATGTAAAAGTGCATTAGTATAAACCGCGAAGATATTGTTAAAAATAAACGCATATGTTCTTACAATACATTGATACAGGTGTAGCTTATAAATAGGAAGATAGACTAGATTACCAGTATTTAATCATGAATTTAATCGTATATCTTAAGAATATCACTTTCTCAAGTGGTTTATTATTTTATTGGTTAGATGTTTACTCCACCTGACCTCCCAATGTTAATAGGTCTATTGAATAATAACGTGTATATATGAACTATGATAGATAGCATATTTAAACACAGGTTTTCTTATAACGTTACTGCGTGTAATTACTTGAAATTCCATAGGTGCCAAGGTAGGCAATTTTTAGTATAATTACTCAGAATAGCACATTCAATTATGGTATAATATTGATGTACCGTTCATTTTCGAATTTGTACCTCGGTTAATTTATATGACATTATGAAAATTGAATATTCCCCAGGTTATAATTCTAGTAAGCTGTGATAAAGCATTAGTAATAAGATACATCTATCTTTAGTAAAATGTTTTAACAGGCAAGGATGTTACACCTGGCTTTTTAATACCAAGATAAACAAAATAAATCTTTACCGCTAATGTATACTATGATGTATTGTGTAGTCATGTATATTCAAATGTAATGATTACAGCAATATCGTCATCCCGAGCTTAACTGTATATACTGATTACGTTATCTCTAGATATAATAAATATTCTTCTAGTATACGCGCCATTATTTTAGGGAATACTAATTGATTTATGTTCCAAGCCTTTGTGCCAATATATACGTCCTCTATTACCGGAAACTACACTCACTTTTATCTGCCTCCTTGTAAATTCCTCGTGAAATTATGACGTGTCATCATTATTCATGGTGGATATCCCTCCAAAACAGCTGGTATGAAGCGGCACGAATTCCCTGATTAGCAATTTAAGTGTGTGTGAATTTTATACAGGTATATAAATAGTCGAAAGTCGGGAGGGCAGGTGTATCTCGTAAAGGATACTGGATAAAAGCGGTCCTCGATTAAATAATGATGTGAAGTTATTCAAACATTATGGCTTGTTCAGGATATGATTAAAGACTAGTATTATAATTAAAACATGTAATGTCACATATCAATATAATTACCATCTCCAGTGTTACACTTTAAGGATTCCATCATTGAGTTGTAGTCTCATGTGCCATTGGATAAACGAATGTGATTTGTAATTGCCAGTTATACTTGATTTCTCAAGCTGAGTTGTGATGTAAAATAAATAATAGATTATATTTATAAGATAAATCAGTTATTATACTAGATTGAACCATATAATGCAAACTAATCATTTTCAATGTAGCCGATATAGGTCTCTTTATTAGTGAATATTGGGATATGTGTTTAGAATTTTGTAAACACACCTATAAATAAACTCTCAGTGAATATAATTTCGGTGCCTACAATATTAATATTACCGTTATACTACTCATCAGTATGCTCGAGTGTAAATGAGTATTATAACTTTGAATATTTATCCTATAGACGTCTTCATAATTTCAGTTCGATATAAATAAACTATATAATTCAATTGGAATTAACTATCATTATTATAGTATTTTAATTCCGATTTGTGTCAAAATGTGTTTCCAAAATACTATCCTCTGAAAATTCAAACATCCTTAACCAATCTCAAAGTCACGGTGTAACGTGTAATGTGGACTGAACTCCAAGTAGACTGTAATTAAGCTTATATGTAAAGATTCCTGTTTTGATACGATAACCGACTTAAGCCACAGTTGAACTATAAGATGTGGACGACTCCATGTAATATAAGATAAATTGTTTGACACAAAATTAACCAGGTGCAGTCAACAATGTGACAAAACAGAAATAGGATGGGAGTTATGTCGTTAAACGAGCGCTTCAATCAACCCAGGTAATTAAACTTGTGACAGCTGGAGAACGGTTTTGGAAATGTCTGTAGCGTCTACGTAAAACTCAAGCTGACAACACACTGGAAAAGACAGGTAGACCACCTAGTTAAACAATGTTACAAGTACTAGTTAAACCATCGTGAGGCCACCGTCGAATCAATTGAAATATAGGGATCTTGTACTGAAAAATAAAAAATAATAATCTTTCAGTTAATGATTGAAAACTGTGTGTTAAGTTAGTTAGAATATGAACACATATAGGTTTGTATGACTTTTGCTGTTATCCATTGTTATTCCATTGTATTCCGCCTCATTAGAAGAATGTTATTTCTTATGGTTCTTGCCATATTCAAATAATTTGAAGATTTGTAACATTGTTACATCTCCCATCGACAGCGTTAGCTAGCTTATAACACACTAGTAGCGTAATCAATTAAGATTACACTTGATACCACTATTGTTGGCATGCTGCGTGTACAATCTGTTTTCATGATTCAAGGCTTACAATCGCCGTTAATCATACATTATATGTATCGATTTTACTACTAAAGTCATGCTGTCAGTACTCTTATCAGTGTTAAAATAAAGTTTATTATCTCAGAAACTACTCTATATATATGTAATAGCCTTCCACCATTTTACAATTGACATATGTACCCCTATATGTGTTGTAAAGGTTTTTCGCAAATATTTGTTGATTAGTAAGGTCCTATTAAATACAGCAGCATAAGGTGTCTATTAACAGCCAGATAAGTGTCCTATAACAGCCAGATAAGTGTCCTATTAACAGCCAGATACAGTGTCCTATTATAATTAAACAGCCAGTTGTTTATTTAGTAGTACCAGGTTAGATGTGGTATAATATAAATATTCGGAGTTACCCAGGAAAAAACTACCGACAGTGGTCAGTGTAAGTGGGAATCATCTTCTCATCATTTACTAAGCGAATTTCTAATTTAGCTGTATTTGTGAATGAGTATTTGTCGTATGGTCCAATAAACAGGCTGATTGAAGGTCACTTAATTAAAGGACATGCTCATGTTTTAAGATTGTGTGAGAAAAGCATATATGTTATATGTAGCGGACGAAAAAACATGGTGCCAGTGATCTCTCTCTCGAGTAAACCTTGACCACAATAAATGATTGTGCGCGCGACTTTGGATAATTGAATACTGTGTAATAGCTCCAGGTGGTGGAAAGACTGTGATTGGGAATTTAAATGTTAGAGAAATTCTTTAAAGGATAGAATGTACAACTTGTCCATGTATTAGCTGGCAAAAATATGCTTATTCTTCAGGTTCATAAATGTGGGCACAGCCTACCAGCCTAGTGGGATGAACTAAAGTGTGTTTCGGATTCCCATTGTAGTAAGGCCAAAGGTTGCCAGGGTAGTACTGACCAATGGTGGCGGTTAATGTGGGTTTTTACTACCGGGTGAATCTCGGATCTTTCGCACCACCAACAAACTGGCACTCACTATACAAGGACACTGGCTGTTAACTAATAGGAATCGTTTAACTACTAAAACTGGCGATTCGTCGTTTAGAAATAAAGAATGGTTGTTTTGCATACAAAATTGTTATGCGTAAATGCTATTATGTGAAAGATACTCTTGTGTATGCAAATAATTATTTTACTTTGGTGCATTTAACTTGTATACTACAGAAAAATACTCTACTAGTTATTTTACAGATTTTATTTGTAAATATTCAAATTTCAATATTTATTAGAAAAAAATTCAAGACAGTTTAATGAAACTGACGATTGTGTAGAAGATAGTTTTAGTATGGGCTTGTCATGTGATTACAGAGTGGGATATTCACTTTACAGAATAGTATTATTATATATTATATTTAATTTATTATTTATTGATATCCTACATGTATGTTTTGCTGGAGGTTACACTGTGTACTATTAACCGAACTTGGGCCACTTCGTGGGCCCATAATGTGTGACAATATATCATGAGAGGTAACCTCATTGTGATTACATTAACCAGTCTATAAACAAAGTTCTGTGTACTAATAGAAAACCTAGACCATTATAAAGCATGATATACATACCTACACAGAGATCTTAATTTGTAACAAATATGCTAGGATATACTATTGTGTGTATACAGGGGTTCTGGTTTACTTGACTGGACTCAACTTTTGATGTGTTGACAATTATCCTTGTCTGAACTATATAAACCTACTGTGTTGCAGTGTTCCATACATTTTCTCCTCCTCTGACTTTGTTAGGCCTTTTGCAAGTTTCCGTTTAAAACACTTTCAAATTGAATCTTGATCATTGTCATATGAGACAGAAAAATTCATGTTTCATTTTAAAAATTAAAAAAAATCTGGATATTATATAATAGCTTTCTATATTTATATTTTTTGTCTACTTTGCGTTCTATTAAGCGCCCCTCAATTTATCAAATTTTTAGTTGCTTGATTTGGTGAAAGAAACAGAACATTACTTGTAAGCAGTTTCATTAATCTCGTTAATAAACCTATAATATAGGATAAATATTAGGATTCTTTAGAATTTCAGATAAAAACTAAACATTGGATGAATACAAGAGCTATCATATTCTGCGTATTTAGCGCCCCATCCACTAAAGCGCATCCCCTCACTTTTCTTGGAGAAAAAAAAAATCTCTTAAAAAATGTTGAAGTTTGTAAACGCCACCAGTTCATTGGGATTTAACAATGTTTTACAACATGTGATTGCCTCTTTTTTAATTAAGCTGAAAAACATTTACCACTTTCTTTTAGCTCACTAGAAAGTGGATTTTTATTTTTGCCACTGAATTATATTTCTTTTGTAACTTTAAAAAAAGCTGAGTCGCATTATAAGCTGTAGAAGATAACAGGGAAATACACATTCCTGTCGAGTTGCCCCCGACCAGCGAATCGAACTGGGGTCTCCGGCGGTGGAAATCTACGGCTCTACCGGACTGAGCCAAAGAAGCAGGCTCTGTCAGCTGAGTGACAGAGACGTATTTAAACTGATGTACAAGTCACACCGACCCACTCCTTTTACATAAGAACAGTCAAGCAATATAGATTGGTAGTTGGAAAGACAGTATGTGTAAATGCGGCTTATACTACTAACCCAAGTGTATATGTATCACTTCTGGTTTTAAAGGACCTTTAAAACCAAAATTGAAGGATTTTAGGTCACCATTTTAAACAATTTTGCTCGTTTGATATTATGAGCTTTTTGTTTGGATTACCCCTGGATCAACAGGTACTGTTAAGCGTATACATGTTCTATGGTTTACCTGTAGTTTATTATTACTGGTTTACAAACCTTTATAAGGGAAATTGTATGAGGTTTTCTTGTTCTTACACTGGTATTATTGCACTAACACTATATTATATGGCGAGTAATTTGTAATTTCTTTTTTACAGCCTATAAAAAGTCATTTAAAATCCATAAAAGTGATCTGTCTACTTTTAGACAACTAATAGTCCACTGTTAAAAACTTCTTTCTTTTCCGATGACCAGGAGGGAATATTTAAAAACAATCTTATCAATTTGTATTTTTAGCTAACAGGTTCAGCTTCATTTGATTTTTGCCTTCATACAGATTTTGTAAATTACAATAATATTAATGTTATGATACATGTGTAAAGCGGTAAACGATTTTCTATACAATGGACCAGTTGCTAAGGTCGTTATTGTGGAAATTTTTATCTGTTTTTGTGTTTTTATGGAAAGTAGGTCACAACTACTTAAAAACGAAGAAAGAAAAACCACAACAATTACACCAAATATGTGAAGTTCTATAGACATTTATGATAGCTATGTTTTAACTTCGTTTCTGTACCATTTTCAGCTGATAGTTGATTAGGATTTTATCTTCCTTACTTCCTGTTTGTACACTATTATAGTTTGACATTCAATAGTTGAATGTTCTTTCTATTCACAATAAATATTTCATTTTGTATTTCATAATTCTCAAATTATCAGAAGTTTACTAAACAGTATTATGACGTCACCAAATAAATACTTTCTGGCATGCGTAAATAAATATTCTTTATTGCCATGTATTAATAATAGTCAGCTGGATGAGTTTTAGTCAAGTTACACAGGATTGTACAAAAAAAATTTTATCTGGAATGTTCCTGGTTGCTCCTAAAGGTCTTAACACAAGATGTTGTCTCCCCTTATTTTAAAACTGGAACAAAGTATCACATAGTTACCGAAAATTATGAAGCCAAAAATTTGATTTTAAAATTCCATTATTCGAGCACTGCTGCATGGCCTAAAGTGCTAGTTCACAGATAAACTTGTATTAGAAACAAAAGATATTATAAACTTTCTATATAAAACATAGATGTTTCTGTGGAGATTAACAATTGATTGAATATTTAAAGAGTGATTGAACTGCTTTCAGTTGGCAATTATGGGAGGTACTGATATGCCAACTGCGGACAACATCATAATTCAATGAAGCATCGCTACCTATTTAATATATGACTTGTAAATAAAGTCTCAAGAGATTTTGCTATCATATATGATAGTTATAACATAATACATAAAGCAAATACTAATTTCAACAGAGGAAGAAAGATGTAGCAGTCAGGACTGGGGGACTTTAAACCCTTCTGACCGGACGACCTTGCCCGACTTGCGTAAACATACTAGCCAGATACTCTACAGATCGAGCTACCTACCCCTGTCAATTGAAGCTATGTAAACCATTGTTGACCATGGTTAAACCATGGTTAACCATTGCCCAGGAACCATGGTTATCCATGGTTAACCATGGTTTTGACTTCTACGTTAAATGGCCAACCATGGTCATGCATGGTTAAGCATGGTTGATGTTGGAACCATGGTTTAATGTAAACCATGGTCAAACCATGGTTAAACCATGGTTTATAAACCATGGTCAAACCATGGTTAAGCATGGTAAGGAACCATGGTTGAAGGCCCAGGCGGAATATCTTCCCAAATACCATGGTTAAACCTAGTAAAACCATGGCCAACCATGGCCCATACACCATGGTTGGCCATGTTCAACCATGATCATGGTAATTGACTATGGTCAAAACACATGGTTTACCATGGTTGACCATGGTTGAACCATGGTTAACCATGGTCAATTCATTGGTCAAACCATGGTCAAGTCATTGTCAAAACAGGGTCTCATTGTTGTCAAAACATGTTCAGGCCATGGGTTACCCTACAGAAAATTTCATTGGATTTACGTGGATTTTCCTTGGAATTTCAGTTGTATATCCAGTGGAACAGAGGTAAAATTTGCCAGAATTTTCACTGGTTAAGTGATATTTCCAATAGAATTCAAGTGGTAAATATCTATCGAATTTTGTATCAATCCAATGGAAATTCCATTGGAATCTTGATATTATTACTCAATTCAATGTTTGCTGAAACAAATTGTAATGGCAATAGGTATAATCTATGTATTCATGTATAACAACAGAAGAGTTTAACTTGGAATCACCACCAGTTTACTGTGTTCATTATATTTTTATACTACCACAGATAAGTGCTAAGAAAATCTGTTATCAGGGATATGCAGCAATTGATTTCATTATACATTCCAAGTAAATTAGTATTTGTCTGAAATAAACCTATAGTTACAAAACATGATAGTTTATATGGACAATATAACACAATAACAATTGACAAATACACAAACCTATAAAAAATTCTATATGCATAGGAACACAATATCAGTGTGCAACGATTTCATGTTGATAAAGAATTGCAGACAAATCAAAACTTACTAAAAGTGTTCATCTGTACTAACAGACATTCAGGAATAAGATAATCCATTCACTAATTGGCCAAAACTTCCATTTTAAGAAGAGAGATGTTTCCCCTTCCACACTCCAACAGACACAGCAGCCATTTTGGATGGTGACTGTTTTGGCGGGAAACATATATATAGAAGTCATGTGACTCATGTTGTCGGGAAGTGAAACCATGGTCAACCATGGTTAACCATGGTTAACCATGGTCAAACATGGTTGAAGAATATCAACATCATCTCAACCACGGATGACCATGGTCGTAATTTAACCATGGTTAAAATATGAAGTGAAACCATGGTCAACCATGGTTAACCATGGTCAAACATGGTTGAAGGATATCAACATTAGCTCAACCATGGTTGACCATGGTCTTAAATTTAACCATGGTTAACCATGGTTACTACCATGGTTAAAATATGCCGAAACCATGTCTAACCATGGTAAAACCATGGTTAAATATGGTTAACCTTACTGACCATGGTTAACCATGGTCACCAATTGACAGGGGTAGTCACCGATGATTGACCCAGTCCAATCCTGCTTGACTTTTTGTTTAGTGTTTGTGCTCACATAATGATAAACCTTTAGATATATTTTTCTCATCAATTTTCTTCTTCAATTCACTCAAGAGTGAGGAATTTTTTACTTGAATGGTTAAGCTCTGGTGACAAGGAAATGCACATTAAGATCATCGTAAATGGGTGGAAAATTTGTCAATCAATGGTTATAAGTTCAGTAAATGCACTTTTTTAAGATCAACGCAGAGCTGAGCTCTACAATATAACCCATTAATGCTTCTACTACCAAGAGTTTTGTGATTACTGCCAAAGTCAGATATTACTGTATGGTTATTTGTGAAAGATAAACACTACGCCTGTGTCAATATATTTAGGTCCGATTTAAAACGTGTGACCAACGACAGATTAGTAATCCAGAATACGCCTTTCTGTCATGTATTGTTAAGTACCAGTGAAAACCATGCAACATGTAAGTGCTTGATATTATATGATTGATATACCCGTACATGTATATTTGCTCTTACATAAAGAAAGACTAAAAAGGCCCGGTTAGATTTAATATTGATTTCTTCTCTTTCAACAGTAGATTTGAATCCATTTTAGTTTGAATGCCTAGTAAGTTTTCCTTTACGCCTGAGTATTAATGATAATGAAGTGTAAATGTATCCATAATAATAATCCTTGCACATTCATACAACATCAATAATCTTATCAATTACACAAAAATCTAGTATTGATCATTAATGTTTATTAAATCTGTTATCTAAAAATAACAGTTGTTATTCCATAATATCTAACAGTACCTGGTAAAAAAATCGTTCTTATTATCAATGTTTAATTTAATGTTAAAAATCATTTATATAAATCTAAGAATAACTACTGTTTCTCAATGTTAAAATTAGGAATTAGGATAATATGGCTTTTAAAAGTTTATCTTTTAGTTATTATAAATTTCGTTTTTTTTTTTTTGCAATTTCTAAATCTATATATATCTTTGATAATTTCTTTTTTTAAATTAACTTCTAGATCTTATATGTCTTTGATAAAAGGAAATGTTCTGGAAATTAAATACATTATGGTAATAAATCCTACATGCATGATCACCTTTAAGCTCGGATTAGTTGTTAATTGATTTGATTGTATGAATACTTATAAAACAGCATATTTGGAATCAGTTAATAAAACAGGTGTGAGACTAAGCACACCTGCACATTTACTTATAAAAATTTCTTTTTAAGAAAATCTTTTTCTAATTCTTTTTAACTCAATACAGATCAGTTGTTGGCCAACTTGTGAACTATTTTGTCCAACTAACAGCCAGGGTCATTTAAGAATGGCACATTACATATTAAGGACGCGGAGGAAATCCAGAGTACCCAGCAGTAAAACCTTAACCCTGCAGTCAGTACATATGGCAAATATATTGTCGCTCCATGTGGGCTTTGAACTAATGCAAGCCAGAGATGGAGGGTTGTACTACAATATAGTATATCAAAACACCTTAACCACTAGGCCACTAACCGCTAGGCCACTAACCACTAGGCCACTGTGGCCCAATTTCTTCTTGACATAACCAGACAATGTGTACACTGTGGTATTGTATTACATTATTCAATATACAGGTGTTAACATGTACAGCAGGCATTGCCTGGTAAGCCTACAGCAATAAAATACCTTGTAAATTGGTATAAACATTGAACTTTAACATCCTCGCAGATTTCCATTACAAACCGCTACGGTATTGATTGTCTTTCTTAAAGACTAATTGTGATGGTAGGCCATGCAGAATGAAATGTTCATTATCTGAACAAATTTTCTTTCAGACATTTTAAGCCATTATTTACTGTAAAGCCTAATGTAACAAGCTACAAGACTTAGTGAATATTGTCACGAAATACAAATTTGAAACAAAGTCTTCTTAATCAATACATTAGTATACCATAATTTTAATGTACCGTATTTGCTGTAAGTGCCCTATAAGTGCCCAACACCGTTGAAGCTGCATAAATGCCTCTAAATTCCATGGATTTAGCAATGTTTTACAACATGTGATGCCTCAAACATCAACATTGTATCCCATATTACATGAACTTGCGAGTCTTTTTCATGTGATTTGAATCATGACATAATAATGCATCTGTATATAAAAGGTATATGAATGTTTACTGTATGATCATTGTACAATGAGTACAGAAGGAGTTAAAGGGACAATTCAGGGAGGCTAATTCGTTACATAACCACGAAGCAAAATATGACATAAATGTATTGTTCTACATTCCTTATGAAATATATGACAAGAAATAGTGACAAATTCCACAACATTGTCAAGTATTTCGATTAATACCATTGAAATTCCAAATCGTTGATCAATACGATTAAGCAGGTACAACATGTACGCTGTACCCATACCCGAGTCAAAGTCATGTTAAACAAATGCAATACATAACCGCTGAGGAGTTGATAAAATTAATTTTAGACAAGAACATGCATCTTATAATGTTA
>SAYR01031724.1:0-13985 GCA_004382745.1 Argopecten irradians irradians
ACCCGAATCATGTGCACATTTATGGATAATTGCCAGTATTCTAATATATTGTTATCCGTTATTATCTCAACTCTATACTCTAACCACACATGTTGTAATGTATGTATATTGTAGATTATTATTAATAATGCATCGCATCATATTTCCTGATCTTAAGTTGATCCCTCACGGGCTCCGTTCAATTATGTTGGCAGCGGTTTTTTTGGAAACCTTGCGGTATTTGAAAAATTATTCTCCGTTTAATATAAATTCTTTTCTCTAAAATATTTGTCATTGAGTATATACCCATCCATTAATGCAGATGTAATCAATAATTCAATCGCATCACTGTCTACTTCAACATGTCACCACTGGGTCCATCGTAGTATACCAGGGGTTTATTGGAAAATGGCATATTTAATTAAAAATAATGTTCATGGTATTAATATGAATTCTTCACATAAAAATATTTTTATTTAAGTGTATATGCATTAATAATGCGGATGTAATCAATACTGCACTAGGGCATCACATTTCCTGATTCAATTGTTCGCCAACTGGGTCCGTCTGGGAAAAAATGCATGCGTTTAATTATGAGTTGGGTCATGTTGTATATGTTTGTGTAAGGATTACTGGTATTTAGACATATTTTCATTAGTAAGTACTTTTGTTTAAATTTGAAACACATGCATGCTATTTAAAGTGCTCCCACCGCCGACAGAGCAAAAAAGAACTCATCATTGAACAATAATTGGTGTTTAATCGTGTTTTATATGTCTAAATTACACACACAAAATCATAAGATAAATTTGTTTGCTTTTGGTGCATGCGCAAATCAGTACTTCATTCATATTAGGATAGAGTACCACGCATTTTTTTGGGAGCAATTAATTATTTTTCCAATATTTTTGGGTCTTGAAGTAAAATGAGAATCTACAAACTTTTCAATGAGTGGTTAATGGGTTGTAAAGTAATATTTTTTTTGTGACTGAAAGAAAGAAACTAATTCGCCATAGTTCCTGTTTTTGGAAGAGTGAAAAAAAAAACCTTTTTGTCAGGGGTGAAGCATCTTATAAAAGAAATGCCGCCATGAAAAATAGATCTAAAGATGAAAGGGGCCAATCGGAATCAAGAGACGTGGAGGAGTCACCGTACAGCGCGATGTACAGACTTGGGTTTGAATAATCAGCTTCTATATGGGGACTATTCTTGAATTCTTGTTTCTGGGTGGTTTCGGAAAGCAATTCACCCAGTATTGGATATATATATAAAGAAGATGTTATATTTATTATTAAAAATAATTTTCCTCTTTATTCTCAAATAGAGAGTTCCATAGAATGAACAAAATTTAAACAAGACAAGGAAGAAACCAAATAAAATAAAGTGGAAATCCAACGTACAAGAAACGTAAACAAATAAAGTATATATATACGTATTAAATATTTCTTTAAGAAAACACCTTAATGACAAAGGCAAAAATCCTTTGTAATGAAGGTTTTTTTCTTGAAGAAAAATATATGATATATGTAATACAATAATATAAATATATATATATTAAAAAATAATTCAAAGAAACACCAATTTAAACAAAGGCATGAATTATTGGACTCGTGCCCTATCACCGGGCCTCGAACTCCGAATCTACGGCACCCAATCGCCTAGACAAACAAAGTGCCGCCTTCTACCATGCCATATCCGATGTGAGTTCGAAGGCCCGGATTAGGGTTATCTTTGTGTTTCTTTGATATTAATATATATATAAATAAATATACGTATTAAGTATTATATTACAATTTAAGTTGATACAATGTTATTGTGAACCTTTGGCACAAGCTTTTGGAAATAAGAAATATTATTTTAGAGTACTTGAACATTACAATTGCTAAAATACAATTATCAGAAAATTAAATAACAAAAAATACTTTTTTTGAAAGTTAGAGCTGAGCTTTTTTCAGCAATGTATATAAAAGTGTTTAAAATATGTTCAAAGTTTAAATGATTTCTTTATTTTTAAAAACAATTTTGCCACAGTTTTAAAAATTTTTTCTTGTTTTCTCTTTAGCGTTAAAAACAACAAATACACAAAGCCGAGCTAATTCATTTGAAACAACACATTGATAGGCCCTATATTCCAGTCAGCGGAACGTGGATGAAATGCCAAGAAAAATAGAAAACAACTATCCTGTAAACATTTAGAATAAAGCTACATAATATAAAATACATTTGTATATCAATATTACACTAATCATCTTCATTTTTAAAAAACCAGGTTGCCTCCGAATTATTTTAATAACATGGATATAATATCTGTCATATTCTAGACATATAGTTTGTCTAAGTATAGACGAGTTATCTAATTTCTTTACGGGCCCCACCAGCGCCGGTTCCCACAGCCCCGGCCCAGTGAGGGACGCTCAGCTTGTTTTGATGCCACTCGGTCCATCTGTTCCTGAGGGTTCATCAGGTACCGGTCCATCTGTTCCTGGGGCAGGCATCAGGTACTGGATCCATCTGTTTCCTTGGTCCTATAAGTACTGGTGGTTCTCCACTGTTCCTGGAGGTCCATTCAGGTCTGGTCCACTGTTCCTGGGTTCTCAGTCTGGTCCAATCTGTTCCTTGGTCTGGTTAAATGGTACTGTGGTCCATCTGTTCCTGGGTTGTTCAGGTACTGGTCCATCTGTTCCTGGGTTCATCAGGTACTCGTCCATTCTGTTCCTTGGGCTTCATTCATGGTTACTGTCCATCTGTTTTCTGGGTTCATCAGGTATGGTACTGGTCCATCTCGGTCCTGGGTTTGTCAGGTACTGTCCATCTGTTCCTGGGTTCCATCCAGGTACTGGTCCATTGTTCCTGGGTTCATCAGGTACTGGTCCATCTGTTTCTGGGTCATCAGGTACTGGTCCACCTGTTCCTGGGTTCGTCAGGTACTGGCCATCTGTTCTGGGGTCCATCAGGTAACTGGGTCCAATCTGTTTCTGGGTTCATCAGGAGGGTAAGGAGGGTATGGTCCAACTGTTTCTGGGTTCATTCAGGTACTGGTTGCTGGCAGGGCATCTGTTTCTGGGTTCATCAGGGTACTGGTTCCATCGTTCCTGGGTCTATTTCAGGATACTGGTTCCATCTGTTTCAGGGTTCTTTCAGGTATATGTACAGTTCATCTGATCTGTCCTTCGTTCGTGTGCCCATCTGCCATACTTTAAATTTCTGTTTCAAACGATTATCTTTCAATAACCAAAGGACCCAGGTTATACTGTTATTTAGCCTAGCATTGCTGTGATAAAGGACTATTCAGTTTGTTCAATATGAATAATTCATTTGGGTCAGGGGTGAAAAAGACTAAAATCTTTTTAAACAACTTTGTTGAATAACCTAAGAGGGCCTATAGAGACAAATATTGTGCCTGTAGCATACTTGGATGAAGGCTTACCCACAATTTGTTCAAAATTTACATGACCTTGACTTTCATTCAAAGTTACATGGGTCAAATTAGGCTAAATCTTAGGCCTAGTGTTTCCTGATTTTGGGCCTGTGTTAGCATAATAGGATGAGAAGCTTACCAAGTCTGATCAAGTGAATGACTTTTATGTACTTTTAAGGTCCAAAGTCATGAAATATTTTTGAAAACCTTTGCTTTCAATAGGAGCTGTTGGTATTGCCTTCATTGTTTAGCCATTTACTGATACTGTGTGATTATGTTGTGTGCCAATAGTCAGGGGTCCGCGGTGGGCCGAGTGGGTTAAGATGCTAGACATATGCCCAACTCTCAACCTCTGGGTTGCGAGTTATTGAATGTCATGATGGAGCAGTTGCCATAGGTACTGACCCTGCGTCAGTGGTTTTTCTCTTAGGTACTCCATCTTTCCTCCACCAACAAACCTGGCATGTTCCTACCATGACCCTGCAGTTATAAGATGTTAATTATATAAAACTAATAAACCAGAGAGCGTTAAGCCCCATGGTCCTTTGTTTATATTTTTCTGTACAATGGTTTGCCTAGTTAATATTTTATTTTGATGGTTAAGAAGTTATGATAAACTACTATGACACATGATTGGGATAAAATGAAGTTCACACCATTTATTTAATCTACAGTGAATCCAAATATACACAGTTAATTATTTAGTACAATTAAATCCACTCATACATATTGTTTACATGTATCTCCAGGTGATTCACTTTTATAAATACCGACACAAGGTCTTTCATCAAGTCTCTACCTAAAATACATGTCAACCAACTTTCTTTTGTGGCGATTAAATTTCATTGATTTTCATTTTAAACAAGTTTTTGAGAAATATGTATTTCGCGCGATTTAACGATTGAATGATTAATTCCTATCAATATTAAATTGAATACTGTTCGAAGAGATGACTTTTTACTGGACGCTTTGCTGAAAAGTAAACGCCACACGAATGAAAGTAGTTTAACAGTAAACATATATATAATTTTATATGAAAAATCACTATGTACAAAATTAAAGTAAAATATTTTTTGAAACCAAATTTACAATCAACCTGTCTATAAAGACTATCAAGGTCAAACCTGTCAGAGGACTCCAAGGAACAAACCTGTTCTATAAAGACTACCCGAAGGGTCAAACTGTCTATTAAAGACACACTCAATGGTCAAAACCTGTCTATAAAGACCACACAATGGTCAAACCCTTCTATAAAGACCACTCATGTCAAAACCTGTTATAAAGGGACCACACAAGGGTCAACCGTCTATAAAGACCACCAATGGTCAAACCTGTCTATAAAGACCACTCAATGGTCAAAACTGTCTATAAAGACACCCAAGTGTCAAAAACCTGTCTATTAAAGAACCACTCAAGGGACAAACGGTCTGTAAAGACCACAGAGGACATATATGTCATTAAGGACACCCAAGGGTTTAAAAACATATCTATAAGAATACCCAAAGGTCAAAACCTGTCTATAAAGGACTACCCAAGGAACAAACCTTGTCTATAAAGACTACCCCAAGGGTCAAACATGTCTATAAAGACCACTCCAATGGGTCAAAAACCTGTTATAAAGACCACACAAGGGTCAAAACCTGTCTAAAGACAATCAATGGTCAAAACTGTCTATAAAGACACCCAAGTGTCAAACCTGTCTCTATAAAAGACCACACAAGGGACAAATTGTCTGTAAGACCACAGAGGGGACAAATCTGTCTTAAGACCACCCCAAGGGTAACATGTCTAATATAAAAACTACCCAAAGGTCAAACTGTCCTAGAGAGTAACCCAAGAGTCAAATCTGTATAAAAAACCACTCGATAAAATTATGTTCTTGTATCACCCAAGGGTCAAATATTTGCTATATCACAGCTATCACACCCTGCTGTATTGTAGTGTTTTTACCACAGCTATCACACCCTTGCTGTACTGTTAGAGTTTTATCATGGCTATCACACCCTGCTGTTACTGTAGTAGTTTTTATCACAGCTAATCACACCCTGCTGTTACTGTATAGTTTTATCACAGCTATCACACCTCTTGTTACTGTTAGTAGTTTTAACCACAGCTATCACACCCTGCTGTACTGTAGTAGTTTTATTTCACAGCTATCACACCCGACTGTACTGTAGAGTTTTATCACAAGCTATCACACCCTGCTGTACTGTAGTTAGTTTATCACAGCTATCACACCCTGCTGATACTGTATAGTTTTATCACAAGCTATCACACCTGTGTACTGTAGTGTTTATCACAGCTATCACACCCTGCTGTACTGTAGTAGTTTTATCACAGCTATTCACACCCGCTGTACTGTAGTAGTTTTACCACAGCTATACACCCTGCTGTACTGTAGTATTTATCACAGCTATCAACACCTGCCTGTACTGTAGTCAGTTTTATCACAGCTGATCACACCCTGCTGTACCTGTAGTAGTTATTCACAAGCTATCCACCCTGCTGTTACTGTAGTAGTTTTTCACAGCTTATCACACCCTGCTGTACCTGAGTACGTTTTAATCACAAGCATCACACCCTGCTGTACTGTAGTTAGTTTTTCACCAGCTACACACCCTGCTTACTGTAGTAGTTTATCACAAGCTATCACACCCTGCTGTACTGTAGTAGTTTTATCACAGCTATCACACCTGCTGTAATGTAGTATTTTATCACAGCTATTCACACTCGCTGTACTGGTCGTAGTTTTATCACAGCTATCACACCCTGCTGACTGTAGTTAGTTTTATCACAGCTATCACATCCTTGATGTACTGTAGTAAGAGTTTCTATCCACAGCATATCACATCCTGCTGTACTGTAGTAGTTTATCACAGCTATGCACATACCTGATTGTACTGTAGTTAGTTTTATCACAACATCACACCCTGCTGTACTGTAGTAGTTTTATCACAGCTATCACAACCTGCTGTTACTGTAGTAGTTTTATCACAGCTATCACCACCTGCTGTACTGTAGTTAGTTTTATCACAGCTATTCACAACCTGCTTGTTACTGGTAGTAGTTTTATCACGGCTATCACACCCCTGCTGTACTGGTAGTAGGTTTTATCACAAGCCTATCCACCCCTGCTGTACTGTAGTAGTTTTATCACAAGCTATCACACCCTGATTACTGTAGTAGTTTTATCAAGCTATCCACACCCTGCGTACTGTTTTAGTAGTTTTATCTAGCTATCACACCTGCTGTACTGTAGTAGTTTTTATCACAGCTATCACAACCCTGCTGTACTGTAGTTAGTTTTTATCATAGCTTCACACCCTGCTGATACTGTAGTAGTTTTTATCACAAGCTATCCAACCTGCTGTACTGTAGTAGTTTATCATAGCTAATCACCACCCTTGCTGTACCTGTAGTAGTTTTATCACAGCTTATCACACCCTTGCTGTTTACTGTAGTTTAGTTTCATCATGGCTATCACACTTCTGCTGTACTGTAGTAGTTTTTATCCCACAGCTTCACACCCTGCTGTACTGTAGTAGTTTTATCCACAGGCTATCACACCCTGCTGTGTTACTGGTAGAGTTTGAAATCAACATATAGCTACACACCCTGCTTGTACTGTTATAGTTTTATCACATCCTTTATTCACACCTCTTTACTGTTAGTAGTTTTATCACTGCTATCACACCCTGCTGTACTGTAGTAGTTGTATCACTTCTTGTAGTACGAACATCTCACCACGATTCCCGTTATCTACCCACAGTAAATCATCTCTACCACACACTACACTATATACGCAGTGTCTGCTGTGTGTAGGATCCTGAGTACTTTACCAGCTTATTCACTAGAACAACCTTTTTTATTGTTTTCAAACCCCCTATGATGAGGCCTCCCCCTGATATTCATTTACACTATACCCCAGGGATGAAATGGTTCACCTCCTGTTATGTGGTGATTGTTTACAGTACGGGGATGTCCACCTATTATACAAACAGTTTCTGGAAATCAGTATCCATGACAACAACATGTCGTTTCCATCACACCATCATCTTCACACTGTGATCAATCCACCTTGCGACATTGTTATGACAGGACACTTCTAGTGATCCTGTCATGGGTGTACACACTAAATGGTTTCCCAGTCCCTGCTGCCATTGTAGTGAGGTACCATCTGACCTTGTGGTGGTATATTTGGAGACGTTTCTGACATTGCCCACAATACATGGGTTCTTGCTGTATACATATAATTTAGGACCGTGTTTTAGTTGTTGAATTGTTGAGTTACTGTCCTAAACCCAAGCTTCAGGATGTTTTTTTTGATCATCACAGGCCCACAATCTCGTTGTGTTGTTTGGTGATAGGACTGATGTCACTGATGTAAGCCTTGTGTGTGACCTTCTGTATCACTGTGCCCTTCCTGTCCGGAGAGTTAATGTTTACTGTACCTGCGTCCAGGCCTGGTCATCAGTGGATAGGACATATAGAAGTATGTAACATGGAGAACTCCACTCCTCCACCACCTTGGTCTCTGTCAGTAGTGTTTTTCCTGGCCACTGCTTTTCTTACCTTTTATCCTCTGACTGTGTTGTGATGAGGTTGTTGCTGACCGTCTGCTAATGATACTGACCGTTTATCTGGTCGTGGATGATGACGTTTGGCATGAGGGTGGTGACTTTTCTAAGGCTTGTACCAGGTGAACCTTTTAGGAGTAGTGTTTGGAGAGAAAGCTGGACTTTGTATCTAAGTAGGTTGACAGGGATATGTATTGGGAATTCATTTCGCATTTTGTGTTCATTCATATTTCTATGGTGAGCCCTTGCTGAAGTTGTTGTCTTACATTTCTGTATTTGGTGTTTTTATTTGTTTGTTTCAAATTTTCAAGTTCCTTGTTTGGTATTTCTGTGTATGAGGTTTGATGTTGTCGTCTTTAAAGTTTTGATTAAAAGTGAGGTGTCTCTTCTCTTAAGCTGGTCAAGGTCTTGGTTTTAATTTATCTGTTTTGCCATCTTCCAATTTCATCGTGCTAATTTATTCAAAATGTGTCATTGTCTTTGAGGAGTGTATCTGGAGGATGTGGATGTATTTCCCAATCTGTACCAGATTTCATTTTTGTTCGGTTCTGTCAATAAAGTTTCTTAATGTCTTGTTTCTTCTGGCGGCAGTGACCTCACTAAGCTCACAACACTGGATGAAGTTTGTTGCACACTGGTGGCACCGCATTTAGCACAAACTTGGTTTCTGCCCATTTTTCACACTACCATCTAGTTGTTTCCTTGTGATGGTTACAGGTTGCTTGTCCTTCCGTACGAACTGTGTGGTTTGTTTGCGCTGGTTGTTGATGACAGAGCGCTCTTTGTTGATTTTGAAAATTGAATATATAATGGATTCAATTCAATGTTATAACATAAACACATGATAGAGGTTTGCTATTGCTGTTGTTAATTGCTCTTTGTTCTATTCAGTCTACTATGTGATGTACCTTACGTTTTTCCCTATTGGCTATGACCTCCATGTTTTTACAACCCGACGCAGAACCTATTACCCCATAATCACTGCCTTCCTGATGCCACAAAGGGTATGGGTTAACTCAAGTTGGTTTCCCCAGGATTTCAACGATATTCATTGCTGTCACATTTTCTTTCCCTCTGAATTTCCAGTTAACCATGAATTACTTTCCTTCTCTTCTCAAATGTTGGCAGAATCGTACTTTCTCCAGTTTCTGATGAACTTCTCTTTAAGATCAAATCGTCTTGGGAATAATTCCATGTTAATGTATGAAATTTATACGTGTCCCAGGGAATAAGCACCATCCTTGGTCTTGGTTCTAATTGTAACCATAGCCATTTCACCAAAATGTTGTCTAATTGAGGCCTGGCGTACTCTGAAATTTTCCTTCCTTGTCTGGTTTGCACCACACAGTTGTAAAGCAGACTAGAATTTGTGTTAGTAGGTATATTTGGGTATCGTTTCAACCGTATATTTTTAAATCTAAGTTTCACTGGGGTGTATTGTCTGGTTGGTATGTGTAATTGGTACGTAGGAAATACATTTCTTATTTTGATATTCTATAGGATTCATTTTTTATAACTCTTTATAATTGATATATATTAAAAATTATCATGTGTCAATACCTGTATGTAGGAAATTTTGATAAGTTATAAAATGTTAAACAAATTGAACGTAGAGAATTACACAATACTGGTGTTGGAATTGTCTGACAGACTTATACACAAATCATGAGGTACGTCATATCTTTTAACAAAGTCTTGTGGTGTCATGTCATTTTTTCTTTTTTCTTTGATTTTTGAAACAACAGTCAAACAGTGTTATAAAGACCAGCCAAAGGGGAAGAGAAAATTGTTCTGGATTTACAAGTGGGTCTTTTAATAGAGTTAAACCCTGACATTTGGACCAAAAGTGAAGAGATATGGTATTATACAAGGAGTTGTCATTATACAGAGGTAGCGTTATAACAGTGGTTACGCGGTGGTCTTGAGTTACAGAGGTTGGGTCATTAGATGGTGTCTTATATTTAGAGAGATGTGGGCTTTAAAGAGTGTCATTTGACGAGGGTGGTCATTATACAGAAGGTGGTCTTTATAAGAGAGAGTGGGTCGCTAAGGCAGGGTTTTCACCCCTATCATCAATATACTGTATTAGAGGACTGTTTGGAAAATTAATTTATAATTACATTTGGGGTCTCTACATCTTACCCTCATTATTCAATATCTTTTCTAACAAGATGAAGGAGCCGCGGTGGCCGAGTGGTTAAGATGTCTCAGGCCACAAGCCCTCTACCTCTGGGTCGCAAATTTGAATCCCATGTGTGGGAGATGCCAGGTTCTGACCTCTAGTCGGTGTTTTTTCTTCGGGTACTCCGGCTTTCCTCCACCAACAAACCTGACCATCCTTAATTAAATGTCCCTGGCTGTTACGGTATAGTTGCTAATATTCGCGGGGTTTTAATTTTGCTAAATTCGTGGATAAAAAAGCGAAATTTAATACCCCGCAAAATTTATCAAAATCCTGGTTTCACATATTATAATATGTCATAAGAATGGGACTTTAAAGGCTAGAAATGTAATAAGCGAAAATACTACCCCACTGAGTGGGTCAGTATAGACAGGTTTCAGATTACACATGTTTTATTTAATTATTGTATTAACAAGAGTTGGTTGGTAGGGACAGGTTTCAATTTACAAAGGTTTTATTTACTGTATAAACAAGACTTGGGCGGTATAGACTGGTTTCAATTTACACAGGTTTTAATTACTGTATAAACAAGAGTTGGTCAGTATTGACAGGTTTCAGATTACACAAGTTTTAATTACTGTATAAACAATAGATGATCAGTATAGACAGGTTTCAGATTACATAGGTTTTGATTACTGTATAAACAAGAGTGGGTCAGTACTGGTTTCAGATTATCCAGGTTTTAATAAGATATTGACAGGTTTCAGATAACACAGGTTTTAATAACTGTATAAACAAGTGTTGGTCAGTAAAGACAGGTTTCAGATAACACAGGTTTTGATAACTGTGTAAACAAGAGTTTGTCAGTATTGACAGGTTTCATATTACACATGTTTTAATTACTGTATGAACAAGATTTGGTCAGTATAGACAGGTTTCAAATTTCCCAGGTTTGAATTACTGTATAAACAAGAGTTGGTCAGTTGGTCTATTCTACCAATCTCTCATGATATAAGTGTAAATGACAAAATGTTATAAATATTGTACACTCTACCTAATATGTGTCTGTAAGAAGTGTGCAAGGCTATAAGAGTTACTTCCCTTTACTTACAAATTATCTGTGTAATTGCTATGCACCTATATCATAAAATTATAGGTCTATTATGTAAAAATCCTTACATTGTATCTATTTGTGTTTTGTGTGAGCAAGAAGTGTGCAAGTGTATAAGAGTTACTTCCCTTACAAATTAATTACAATGTTTATCTATATTAGTTATACATATGTAATATAACATTTCATTTCAATTATGTATGACTGTAAAGAAAATGACATAATGAGGCCAGAATAGACAGGTATCTGTATTATACAAGGGTCGGTTTTGACAGGTTACACTGTATTAATACGTGTTAGTTGATGAAATGTAAAGTATTAAAAGATTGATTTTTCCTCCTCAGGAATGAGAACCCAAATCTGCTGTTTGGCTTGTTCCCTACCAAGTCCACTCCAGTCCTTGCGGTACATTTTACTCGGAGGAATTTATTACTGGCCAGCGAACCCCATCAGACTTGAGAGAACCAAGAAGTTCAAGGTCGTTATATACAAAGGTCAAGGTCAACACTAGGATGAAGACTACAAGTCTGTCTGAGCTCCACGAGACTTTGTTACAAATTTTAATAATTCTAATACAAGAGTTTAGAAGATCTGTTTTGGCTCTATGATACTGTATGAAGATGTCATTTTGATGGATTAGTGTTATTATCTGTTACTGAGGTGTCTAATACAAATAAAATGTCAATCATCAGCCAATAAACGCTGTTTGATAAATCACACTGTTGTATCATTTGGTGTCAGTATCTCATATTTCAGATTTTACCATTGTGTTCAGAAGTATCTTACAGACATTGGATTAAAATTATGAAATCATTCAATTCCTGAGTTGAGTTTTTAGCCCGATATCCTGCCAATTATTGCCATCAGTCTGTTTGTTCATCGGTCAACAATGAACTTCTCCATAACTACTCATTGAAATCTGACCGAATTTGACTGATATCATCTGTATAGTGTGACCCCACATTGTACAAATACTTAGACAGGCCCCATATAGTAATGAGTATTTACTTGGTAACTGCCTCCACTAAAACTGTAACCATGAAGTGACTCTGTGTCCTGTTAGTATTAGCTCACCAGACACAGTGAGATTATGTAATAATAATGGTTACCTGAGATAGCAGGTGAGTGATTGTGTCCTTGTGTGCATTAAATCAGCTACTTTTATTCCTATTTTTAGTCCTTTATTTATTTATTCATTCACTTGTTGTGTTTCAGCCAGGCTTTCATAATTATACCTTTTGGACGAACAAGTTTTACAGCATTGTTTCCAACATGAAGACTTCACAAAGGGGAGTTAACTCCTTTCGTGAGAATATCAGACATGTTTGACTCTCCATAAATGACCCGATCATTAACTGGTGAGTATCATTTGTCTGCTTTCTCTATATTTTATTCTTTGGTGCATCTTTCTTTCAATAATCAGTGTTTTAATACTGCTTCAAAATGAATAGTTGAGTTGTCTCCCTTACACTGTCTGTAGATCTCTGGTAAATCGTTCATTTATCAGTCAGATGATTTAGATTTAGAGATGGATTTTGTACTGCTATCACAGCCAGATCATATAATTTACTAATTTACATTATGTTTGAGTGTGAGGTAGGCTTTGCTCTATTTTCCCTATTATTTTCTTGTAATATGTTTATGAAAGGAATAGGACCATGAAATTGTTATCACTGATATTGGAGCCGTGAGTTGTCTGTCCGTTTTTAGCTTGTGTGTCCATCCTACTGTCTGTCTGTTCATCTCCGATACTGGAGCCCTGTCTGTCCATTTCTAGCTTGTGTGTCCATCCTACTGTCTGTCTGTTTATCTCTGATACTGAAGCCCTGTCTGTCCGTTTCTAGCTTGTCTGTCCATTACTGTCTGTCTGTCTGTTTATCTCTGTTACTGGAGCCCTGTCTGTCCATTTCTGGCTTGTGTGTCCATCCTACTGTCTGTCTGTTTATCTCTGATACTGGAGCCCTGTCTGTCCGTTTCTAGCTTGTCTGTCCATTACTGTCTGTCTGTCTGTTTATCTCTGATACTGGAGCCCTGTCTGTCCATTTCTGGCTTGTGTGTCCATCCTACTGTCGGTCTGTTCATATCTGATACTGGAACCCTGTCTGTCCGTTTCTAGCTTGTGTGTCCATCCTATTGTCTGTCTGTTTATCTCTGATACTGGAACCCTGTCTGTCCGTTTCTAGCTTGTCTGTCCATTACTGTCTGTCTGTCTGTTTATCTCTGATACTGGAGCCCTGTCTGTCCAATTCTGGCTTGTGTGTCCATCCTACTGTCTGTCTGTTCAGCTCTAATACTGGAGCCCTGTCTGTCCATTTCTGGCTTCAAATCTACATGTTGCATCCATTTATTGGCATTTTTCTGTTGAAAAAGTGTCAAGAAATTCTATCTTTGTTAATGAAATGAAATTTGAAATGTGAAACCTAATGAACAGACAGGACCAGTAGGATAGACACACGAGGCCAGAAATGGACAGACCAGGGCTCCAAGTATCAGAGATAAACAGACCGACAAGTAGATGGACACAAAGCTAGAAACGGACAGACAGGGCTCCAGTTTCAGAGATGAACAGGACAAGACAGTAGGCATGGAACACACGAAGCCAGAAATCGGACAGACAGGGTTCGCAGTATCCAGATAGAACAGAACCCGACAGTAGGATGAACACACAAGCCAGAAAATGGACAGACAGGACTCCAGTATCAAGAATGCGACAAAGTGACAGACAAGCAAAAACGAAGAACAGCTCAGAGAGAAACACGAGATGGACAACACAAGCGG
>SAYR01031780.1:0-10526 GCA_004382745.1 Argopecten irradians irradians
ACTAGCTGTAGTCATAAAAATTTTATTGAAAAGGCTTCAGCTGATTAGTTTTTCTAAAGTTCAGCACCGATTTCGATCTGGCTTGAAACTTCAGTTACGTAATACACAGACGCGAAGTGAAAGTGACACCAACAGCCAAGGTGGAAATAAGCCCAAGGCTGCTTTTAATTAAGGGCCTATTGGGTGTTGGTCAGGGTGGTCAGGGTGGTTACTCTACGTGCTAAAATTAACCTAGCATGTACACACGAATTATGTGGCAGCGTAAAATAAAACGGAGGGAATTTATAGAATCGGGATTTAATAATTTTAGACTTTCCTGCCCGGGATTATGAAATAAAAAAGTTTGCTTTAAATACGGGAGGTTTATTGGTCATTCAACGCCGTTGAGGTATGGTTGCATGTATAGTTGTTTTTATACAACGTGTAGGTGTTCAAATAAGGGGATAATGATATTGTATGATACATTTTCCCCTGCGCCTTCACTGGTAAGCCCAAAAATGTGTTAATTCTTGGCTTCGAGAACTTGTTAGATATAACAGGCAGAATGACTTAATTTTTAACAAGTTTCGGTCAGGATTAATTGCATATGTGCCCTTTAATTTTTTAGTATTAACCCTTTATATTAAAAGAACTTTTTTCCTGCTGAATTTCCGCAATTCCGATCATAAAATTTAAGTATTTCCTGCGCTAAAATTAAGTATTTGTTTTATTCTGATCTTCGCCGTGGATCGTGACGTGCTGACCAGGCCGAATTTAACGGAGGGTATCAAGTCCACAATAGGTAACCCAACTTCGTTACGTGCACGGCTATTTATTCTACATTGAGCGAGATTGGTTGGGGAATCGACAAATTCTTTTTATCTCTTCGATGCGACGGGTGAAGTTAACAGTTTATATTCGGCGATAGGAATTATTAGATTAGTTTCTGCGTTTAACTTATTCATGGTTTGCTGCGTTTTGTATTTCAATGTTTCTGCGCTAATTTAACACATTTCGTTTCCGGGCTTCATCGAGGCGGGCGCAGTCCGAGCCCTGAACGGCCGAATTTGCACACGGGGCTTACACAGGTAAAACTTTACCTTTGTGAAATTCGAGACTATACCATACGTACATGACACCTGATTGTAACCTGTAAAATAATTAATGTTTACTAATGCTCTTTTCCCCTGTTTAAAAATACATATATCCTCATTTTTATCCTATTCTACTAATCTTTTTGTTGGTTTCTTTCCCGCGTTTGCGTCATTTGAGCTATGATTTTGCACCTTTTTTCTGGAAGAGTTCACCCCGATACGAATTATTGAGCGGTAACAAATTGAATATTACTATTTGTCTAGGTTATGTGTAAAATATGTTGTTATATACACGGTGGGATTACTATGAGCAGAACAAATTATGTGTTGTTGTTTAATTATGTTGGCAATTTACATGTATGTATATTATTCTCAACTAATTTGAATTGTTGACGATATTAAAGATAGTTTTTTTCATTAAGAATCATTCATTTTTTTTCATGGATCTTTCATTAAAAAATATTTTTGATCTAGGTCAAGTTCCAATATATCTTCCTCATATGAAAATACAGAATGAATAGTTTATTATGAAAAGTTTTAATGATAAACATGCGCTCTTCCAAGATCAAGTTCACACATAACAATGGTTCTCAGATGTGGAAAATTCCTCAGAGGGCAACTTATCTAACTGATACTCCAAAAAAAAATTGTTGATTTGAAACGTTATCTTTATAAAATTTCATTTCGGAAATGTATATATAACTAAATTCCGTAAATCAAATTTAAAAATTCCAATTGAGACCTGGTAGACTGGTGTAATGTTTCGAGAAATCGTGAAGAGAATTATGCCATTTTATGCAATGAAAATATCGGGGATATGTGTATGAATTTTTTAACACCAGAAACACAGTCATAATCAGCTACTAATAATTTAATGAGGCCATAGTAATTACTATAGTTTTCATATGTTAGTGTATGTCGTACATTTTCTGTGAGCACTTTTTCACACCCGCGGTCCGCTATAATAAGATGATAATATGATAATCTAGGATTTTTGTGCTAAAAATTTTACATCTTTGATGATACCAAGGAACGTATGTGAGGTGAATAAGTCACACGGCTGGGTTTTGGGCAGTACGACGTAGGAGTTCTTTTGCGGTTATGTGTACTGCACCGTGACGTTGGGGTCGATCGAGCTGATTTTCCGTTTATGATCGCCGGCGCATGCTTTGATGTAGCTTGTGGTGGCGAGGGTTATTACCGTCTTACTTCTCTGAAGCGTCATGTTCATGAGTTTGGTTTTTTTTTTATACAAAAATTTTTAAGACATATCTCTCTAAAATCTTCCCTCCTTAAAGCAAGTTACTAAGCGGTTGTGAATATTTATTAATTTTACATTGGGTGTTTTCGTTGGACTCGATTTCCGGTTCGTTCTAGCCAAGGATTATAAATGAGACTCATATACGTGTTCTCTGGTCTAGCGTATACGCGTGTGGTGTATTCTTAGTAGGGTTAAAGAGATCAGTTCTCAACTTATGATAATCCTTGATGATACTGTTTGACGATAAGTTGGGATATCAAAATGGGGGTGGTTTCAGTACCAAGTATTTAATGAATATTGGCATATAATACTTTGCACTTGAACCTTTATTATATATCTATAATCATTGAACACACAACGCCATATTGCACAGTCAGCACTTTGATTATCAGGAAGATTCATGTAACATAAAGTGACATCCGGGTACTCGGTATCCTGTACAACATTTACTTATTTTTTATTATGATAAAATGGTTGGCGTTTAGTCTCGATAACTATTCAGGCCTAATTAATATCAATGTTCCAAAAAGTGTTTAATAAAATTCGGAACACGATTACTATATACAGGATTTATATAATTCCGTGATATATTTTAAAGGATTTTGTGCAGGTCAAAAATGATAATTTTTTTAGTTTATGCTTAATAATTTTGCCGAAACTTGTTATAAAATTAAGTATTCGTGCCGTTTATTCTAAACAAGTTTCGGCAAGATTAACCGTCTTCTGGTTTACGCGGAGTTGCTTTGCAGTAATTCAATTTCAAGCACTTTTAAATAACTGAAGCAATTCCAATTGATTTGTTGCTATGCAGCAGTTTTTAGGCTCACCTGCCCGAAGGTTGGCCGGTGATTGCTTATGTCGATGGCGCGGCGTCCGTCGTCGCAGAGTTATGACACACAAACATGCTCTATTGGGGGGGATACTTGAGATCGTATTGTATTTTGCTCTGGTCGGGGGGGGGGCGGGGGCCCACATAGGGGATAAAAGAGGTAAATCCTTTTAAATGGCGTTACTATGTCCTAGAGTATTCTTTGCATGGATTGTAACCAAAATTAGCCAAACATCCTTGGGGAAGGGGAACAGAACTTTGTGTAATAATTTTAGAACTTGGGGTACTCCCGGGGGCAGGAGGGGCGGGGCCCAATAGGGAAATAGAAAGGTAAAATCTTCTAAATCGCTACTGAGTTTGCGCTATTTTAGGAGTTTTGAAATGTGAGAATGTAACCCTAAATTTGGCCACAAACACTCCTTTGGGGGATAGGGGAACAGCAACTTTGTTAAATTTTGGACTCTGGTCTCCCGGAGGGCAGCAGGGGCGGGGCCATATGGGTCATAAGAGGTTTTAAATCCTTATAATCGCTAAGCTAGTCATAGAGTTTTGAATGGAATGTAAGCCAAATTTTGTGCCACAACATCCTTGGGGAGGGGGGAACACCCTTGTATAATTTTTGGCTTTGGACCCCCACGGGGGCAGGAGGGGGCGGGGCCAAAATAGGGAGAATAGAGGTAAATCCTTTAAATCTCTACTTGGTCCTAGGCTCTAACATGAATTGGGTAAAATGACACAAATTTTTGGGCGCACCCAAAAAAAAAAACAATCATTTTCCTCCCCTTTTTGGGGAACAAAAAAAGGGGGAAACAGAACTTGTATAAATTTTTCAATGCTCTGATCTCCAGGGGGCAGGATTGAGGGCGGGGCAATAGGGGAAATAGAAGTAAATCCTTTAAAATCGCTCTAGTCATTTAGTAGTTCTTGAATGGAAATGTAACCAAATTTGGCCACAAACATTCCTTGGGGAGGGGGAACAGACTTGTATAAAGTAATTTTTACTCTGATCCCCCAGGGCAGAGGGGCGGGGCGCCCGTTAATAGGGGAAATAAGGAGGTAAATCCTATAAAATCACTTTCTTTGTCCCTAGAAGTTTTGCTTGGATTGTGACCAAATTTGGCCATAAACAATTCCTTGGGGGAAGGGGAATAGAGAACTTGTTATATAGATTTATTTGGCTCTGACCGGCCCTGGGGGCGGGGAGGGGTGAGGGCCTTCCAATTAGGAGAATTTAGAGGTTAATATTTAAAATTCCTTCAGAAAAGAAACAATGAACCTGTATTCAGAACATTACTTGGCATTACAAACCAGGTGAGCGATACAGGCCCTCTGGGCCTCTTGTTAATGTCATACTGATATAATTCTAGTTATTAATGTGTAAAAATAACTGAGCTTGATGTGTCAAAATTGAAATGGTTCTATGTATATCTGCTGCATGCTATGTTTTAGTGTCAAACATGGATCTTTATTTGTTTGTTATTTCAGGTTATCCTGTCAACCAATATTGCAGAAAGTTCTATCACTGTGCCTGATATCAAATATGGTAAGTGGTATAGGGACGTCATACTATACACAATATATATCTGTATCTTCAAGTATTTATAAAACATCATAAAATCCAGCAGTAGGAGATAAATATGTCTATTGATCTTTGGTGTTGAAGCTTTGTCTTTTTGAGTATTAACTTGTTTTTAGTTCACTTGGTCCAAAGGGCAGGTGAGCTAACGCCATGGTGCCTTGTCCTTCGACATTTCTATATAAGTTCTACATAGAGTGTAACCACATTTTGCCAGAAATATCCAGAAAAGGAAACAGAGTTTATATAATCTTGGCTCTGTCCAATAGGATAAATAGAGATCAATCACTACTGGAGTTTCTGCATGACTTTTTGATTACAGAAGCTCTAGGAGAGGATAAGAGTAGTTGTATATATTTACTAAAAATAACACTTTTAAACATGTAACTTGTAACATGGTTTGATCTAACATACCAGGTGAGTGAAGCAGGCCCTGTGGGCCTTTTTTGCCGATATAAATCTCTTCTCTTCCAGTGATTGACTTCTGTCTGACAAAGAACCTGGTGGCAGATGCTGATACAAACTACACCAGCCTACAAGTGGAATGGGCCTCTCGAGCCAACTGTAACCAGAGGAAAGGTAGGTGGAATGGGCCTCTCGAGCCAACTGTAACCAGAAGAAAGGTAGGTGGTATGGGCCTCTCGAGCCAACTGTAAGCAGAGGAAAGGTAGGTGGTATGGGCCTCTCGAGCCAACTGTAACCAGAGGAAAGGTAGGTGGAATTGGCCTCTCGAGCCAACTGTAACCAGAGGAAAGGTAGGTGGAATGGGCCTCTCGAGCCTACTGTAACCAGAGGAAAGGTAGGTGGAATGGGCCTTTCAAGCCTACTGTAACCAGTGGAAAGGTAGGTGGAATGGGCCTCTCGAGCCAACTGTAACCAGAGGAAAGGTAGGTGGTATTGGCCTCTCGAGACAACTGTAACCAGAGGAAAGGTAGGTGGAATGGGCCTCTCGAGCCAACTGTAACCAGAGGAAAGGTAGGTGGTATGGGCCTCTCAAGTCAACTGTAACCAGAGGAAAGGTAGGTGGAATGGGCCTCTCGAGCCAACTGTAACCAGAGGAAAGGTAGGTGGTATGGGCCTCTCGAGCCAACTGTAACCAGAGGAAAGGTAGGTGGTATGGGCCTCTCGAGACAACTGTAACCAGAGGAAAGGTAGGTGTTATGGGCCTCTCGAGACAACTGTAACTAGAGGAAAGGTAGGTGGAATGGGCCTCTCAAGTCAACTGTAACCAGAGGAAAGGTAGGTGGTATGGGCCTCTCGAGCCAACTGTAAGCAAAGGAAAGGTAGATGGAATGGGCATGTAGTTAGTAAAACCAATAAAACAAGTTAAGTGAAATTAAAAAACAGATAGTTTATACTGTCCCAATCTTCATTGACCCCTGGAGCAGGACCTAATGCAGTAATCAAGTCAAATTGACTGACATTGACTGACATTTCAACTTGTCATTAAAATAGAGTTTAATACTGTGAATTGACTGTTACAGGCAGAGCTGGTCGAGTATCTAATGGCAGAGTCTACAGAATGATCACTCGCTACTTCTGGGAACACTTTATTCAAGATTTTGGCATTCCAGAAATGCAGGTTTGTATTTCACTGTATAGTTCTAGAGAAATGATGCAGTTAGAAACAACACAGTTCAGTGCTTTTAAGTTCTGAAATATTTTAAATATTTTATATGAATTCCTCACTCTATCGTTTCAGCGTTGCCCACTGGAGCGTGTCATACTCAATGTCAAAGTGTTTGACCTTGGAGAACCAAAGGCCATCCTTGCTCTGGCACTGTCTCCTCCAAACCTGGATGATATAGAGAAAACCATTCTCTTACTGAAGGAGGTATGTACAGTGTTACAATATACAAGAGGTCCAGGGAGCCTGTACAGCCGCCTTGTAATTATTAGGTTCCTCTAGGGCCCTAGTTGTGCATATTGCATTTTTGAACAGATCGGTTAACAAGACGGCCGACAGACCACCATCTTGGATTTTGATAGTTTGATAGTTTGTTACCGCAGAAAGTACTGCAGGAATCTTTCTCAAATTTCATAAGTAGGTTTCTCTTGGGCCCTAGTTGTGCAAACACAATGGCCGATAGGCCACCATCTTGCATTTTGATTACGAGAGTGGCTGTTGCCATGGAGGTGATCTGATCTTTGTGATCGCATATTACTGCCATGATTGCATAACCGTTGACTGCGCCAGTGATGTACTCACTGCTCCATGCTAGAGGCGAGATGATTGGTTTGTGGGCGTGGCTAATATTGTGTGATATGATAGATCTGTTCTGAACTCATCGGGTATTGCCGTATTCATAGGACTGCAGGTTTCCTGGTGATAGCGAGAGGAGTAAAAGATAGCTGCTCAAAGCAAAAACCTCATCGAATCGCTGAATCCTGGCCTCCTTTCTTTTAAAGAAAAGCTATTTAGTTATGTGAAAACTAGTGAAGAGACATTGAGGTTTTTTACGCCCATGCGAGGTAAGGGAGATGACCATCCCTGAAGTGTACAAGCGGATAATAGAATTACAAACGCCAGAGAGCAAAGCAAAATGAAGTCCGAAGCAGAAAGCCCTGATGTCGATACACCAAACACATTGCAAAATGATTTAGATTTAAACAAATGTAACATCAGAAACATTAGATCTTCTGCATATACTAGATCTAATGACAGCGACTCCCATTTAATACTGTAACTTAGGTTTTCACACACGTTTTTCTTATTGAGTGCAGCCATATGTATGAATGTATCCAGGTTAATTCCTCCGGCATCGGAGCAACCGCCTATATGACGGTACAATGAAGTCAGATACACTCCACAAGGGATTACTGGATAAAGTGTCTATGGCATTTAACAATTAACACTATTATTAATACAAATTAACTACACATTGCCTATCAAACTCTTGCAGATTTACAGTGTAACACGCTTGTCACGAGAACATTGTATGATAAACTCAGCCCACTCAATCTATCGCCTGGCGTCAGGTAAGCTTTGTAAACTCCGCCCCCTCCAGATGATTGACAGAACCACTTGACCAGTCGATAATATCTGTCGCTCAACTTAGTGAGGTATTACATCAGTAATTTTGTCAACGGTTTGGCAATCACGGCAGTAATATTACAAACCTTTGGCAGGTCGGAGCGTTGAGCACTCCAGCTTACGACAGTGTGTGTCGCCATGACGGTGATCTGACCTTCGTCGGTCGTGTATTGGCTGATGTTCCTGTAGATGTTCGACTTGGCAAGCTTCTTATTCTGGGTCATGTGTTTGGATTGCTGGAGGACTGCCTCATTATAGGTAAAGACTTTATTGTAACTATTGGTTCATTCCTTAGGCAATTATAGGTAACAACTTTACGGTAACTATTGGTTCATCCCTTATGTAATTATAGGTAAAGACTTTACTGTAAATATTGGTTCATTCCTTAGGTAATTATAGGTAACAACTTTACGGTAACTATTGGTTCATCCCTTATGTAATTATAGGTAAAGACTTTACTGTAACTATTGGTTTATCTCTTATGTAATTATAGGTAAAGACTTTACTGTAACTATTGGTTCATTCCTTATGTAATTATAGGTAAAGACTTTACTGTAACTATTGGTTCATTCCTAACCTCATTATAGGTAAAGACTTTACTGTAACTATTGGTTTATCTCTTATGTAATTATAGGTAAAGACTTTACTGTAACTATTGGTTCATTCCTTATATAATTATAGGTAAAGACTTTACTGTAACTATTGGTTCATTCCTTATGTAATTATAGGTAAAGACTTTACTGTAACTACTGGTTCATCCCTTATGTAATTATAGGTAACAACTTTACTGTAACTATTGGTTTATCTCTTATGTAATTATAGGTAAAGACTTTACTGTAACTACTGGTTCATCCCTTATGTAATTATAGGTAAAGACTTTACTGTAACTATTGGTTCATTCCTTACCTCATTATAGGTAAAGACTTTACTGTAACTATTGGTTCATTCCTTATGTAATTATAGGTAAAGACTTTACTGTAACTATTGGTTCATCCCTTATGTAATTATAGGTAAAGACTTTACGGTAACTTTTGGTTCATCCCTTATGTAATTATAGGTAAAGACTTTACTGTAACTATTGGTTTATCCCTTATGTAATTATAGGTAAAGACTTTCTTGTAACTACTGGTTCATCCCTTATGTAATTATAGGTAACAACTTTACGGTAACTACTGATTCATCCCTTATGTAATTATAGGTAAAGACTTTCTTGTAACTACTGGTTTATCTCTTATGTAATTATAGGTAAAGACTTTACGGTAACTATTGGTTCATCCCTTATGTAATTATAGGTAAAGATTTTACTGTAACTATTGGTTAATCCCTTATGTAATTATAGGTAAAGACTTTACGGTAACTATTGGTTTATCTCTTATGTAATTATAGGTAACAACTTTACTGTAACTATTGGTTCATCCCTTATGTAATTATAGGTAAAGACTTTACTGTAACTATCGGTTTATCTCTTATGTAATTATAGGTAAAGACTTTACTGTATGATTATGTGTGCATGTCAAAGGCCATGACAGGATTGTCTGATATGTGTCCCTGTCAAAGGCCATGACAGGATTGTCTGATATGTGTATCTGTCAAAGGCCATGATAGGATTGTCTGATATGTGTCCCTGTCAAAGGCCATGACAGGATTGTCTGATATGTCTCCCTGTCAAAGTCCATGACAGTCACCATGACAGGATTGTCTGATATGTGTCCCTGTCAAAGGCCATGACAGGATGGTCTGATATGTGTCCCTGTAAAAGTCCATGACAGGATCGTCTGATATGTGTACCTGTCAAAGGCCATGACAGGATTGTCTGATATGTGTATCTGTCAAAGGCCATGACAGGATTGTCTGATATGTGTATCTGTCAAAGGCCATGACAGGATTGTCAGATATGTGTCCCTGTCAAAGTCCATGACAGGATTGTCTGATATGTGTCCCTGTCAAAGGCCATGACAGGATTGTCAGATATGTGTCCCTGTCAAAGGCCATGTCTTAGTGATACTGTATGTATTAACATGTGACATATTTTGTTTAGAACATACTATTATTATTAGATATCAGGTATGGCCTATCTAAGTTTGATACACCAATGTGATGAATACAATGTACTATAAATTATCTGATGTTTGTAGCTGCAGCTTTATCACTGAAGTCTGTGTTTGCCAGTCCATATAAAAAACACCTAGAGGCGTACAGACACAAACATGAGTGGGCAGCAGGATCCAGCAGTGATTGTATTGCCATCCTTAACGCTTATAAGGTAAGTGTTATGGCCTATATATGTCTGATAGGATTAGACATCAGGTATGGCCTATATATGTCTGATAGGATTATATTTCAGATATGGCCTATCTAAGTCTGATAGGATTAGACATTAGGTATGTCTATATATGTCTGATAATATTATACATCAGGTATGGCCTATCTAAGTCTGATAGGATTAGACATCAGGTATGGCCTATCTAAGTCTGATAGGATTAGACATCAGGTATGACCTATCTAAGTCTGATAGGATTAGACATCAGGTATGACCTATCTAAGTCTGATAGGATTAGACATCAGGTATGGCCTATCTAAGTCTGATAGGATTAGACATCAGGTATGGCCTATCTAAGTCTGATAGGATTAGACATTAGGTATGGCCTATCTAAGTCTGATAGGATAAGACATCAGGTATGGCCTATCTAAGTCTGATAGAATTAGACATCAGGTATGGTCTATCTACGTCTGATAGGATTAGACATCAGGTA
>SAYR01031934.1:0-10967 GCA_004382745.1 Argopecten irradians irradians
CGCGTACATTTGATGTTATATGCCGTGCTATAACACCAGGTTAACTGACTGTTATATTGGTGTATTAAGACGATATACTGATGCCTTATATCGGTGTTATTAAGACCCTGCCGTATATATGATGTTATAGGGTTGCTTATAAGATGGCTTAAACTATGCCTGTATTAGGGTGCTATAAAGACGGTCTATACTTGATGCCTATATGATGCTATAAGGACGTATATCGCATGCTTCTATATGGTGTTATAACCACGCCGTATACTGAATGTTTATAGCGTGTATAAGACGGATATACTGATGTCTACTAGGGTGCTATAAAGACGCTATATTAATTTAATTAGGGTGGTATAATATGGTATACTGATGTTATATTGATGATAAGACTAACATTTAATGGTTAATAGCGTAGTGATGTTATAAGGTGTATAGACGTTATACTGATGCTATACTGTGTATAAGACGAATACTATAGTTGATGTTATATTGTGTAATAAACCGTTATTACTGATGTTATATGAAGAATGTTATTATAGGGTGTAAGACGCCGTACTACTATGTAAAGACGTTAGTGATGTTATAGCGTGTAATAAGATGGTTATACTGATGTTATATCGTTGTATAAGTACGGTATATGCACTAAAATGATGTTATATCGTGTATTAAGACGGATAATTACTGATGTTAAAATGCCCCGTGTGTATTAAGACGGTATAACTGCATTTATATGCGGTGTTATAAGAGAGTATCACTGAGTTATATAGGGTGTATAAAGACGGCTATACTGATCGTTATAGGGGTCTAATAACATGGTATCTGATTACATGTTGTATGCAGGAATCTTTATTATGGTGTATAAGGACGGGTATACTGAATATGCTTAAATGGTGAATAAGACGGTATACTGATGTTATATGGTGTCTATAAGATGGTCTATACTGATGTCATATGGTGCTATAAGATGCGTTACTGATGTTAAATGGAGTTTTTGTAATCTAAGGACGGTAATTGATGCTTTATAGGGTGTATAAACATGCCGTTATCACTGATGTTATTGGTGTATAAGACGCGTATACCTGATGTTATAGGTTGTATAAGACCGGTATATTGATGTATAGGAGGTGCTATAAACGTTACTAGTGCTATCGTATACGGCTATACTCATGTTATAGGGTGGTATAAGACGTGTATACTGTTTAAGGTTGCGGGATCTAATGTTATATGGTGTATTCATTATGTGTCAAGACCGTATACTGATGTTATTTAGCGTGAGAATATCGGGTTATACTGATGTTATAGGGTCGTATAAGAAGATACTATCTATCATGATGATACGTGTTGGCGTATAGATATACTGATGCTTGGTATAAGACGGTATACTGAGTTATATGGGTGAATAACACGGTTATACTGATCGTTATATGGTGTATAAGACGGTTCATACTGATGTTATTATGGTTTATAAGACGTTGTATGGTGTATATTGTATTCTGATGTTATAGTGCTTATAAGGACGGTATTACTGATGCTGTATAGGTGATGCTATAAAGACCGGTTATATTGATGTCTACTAGGTGTATAACCATATTGGAGAACTGATGTTATATGCGTTGTTTATAACATGACGGTTATACTGCATAGTATATAGGGTGATAAGACGGTATTACTTGATGTTATATGGTGCTTATAAGACGGCATATACTGATGTTATTATGGTGTATATAAGACGGCATATACTATGTATATAGGCCTGTATAACGCCTGTACGAGTATATGATAACAGGTCTATAGTATGCGTGTACTAAGACGCGTATACTTGATGTTATATAGGTGTATAAGACCCGGTTACTATTGCATGGTGTATAGCCGATCTATACTATATATGGTGTATAAGCACGTCTATAGCTGATGTCTACTTATGGGTGTATAAGATCGGATATATTGATGTTTTAGGGTGTATTATAGACAGGTATACTGATGTTAGTATGCGTGCTATAAAATTGTGATCATGGTGCTAATAAGTTACTGATGTTATTATTGGTGTATAAGACGGTATACTGCATGTTAAATGCGTTGTATAAGACCGTCTATATGTACTGATGTTATATGGTGTATAAGATGCGTTATACTGCATGGTTATATGGTGTATAAGAGTTCTATCACTGATGCTTTATATGCGTGTAAGAGGGGTTACGATTTTGATGAGACGGTCATATTGATGTTATAGGTTGTATTAACATAGACGGATATACTTGTAATGGTTACATTATTGCTATTAAGACCGAAGTATACTGCATGTTAGAATGGTGTTACATTTATAAGACGGCTATGTAGATGATTAACTTATAGGTGATAAGACGGTTATACTGATGTCTTATATGCCGGTCGCTATAAGACGGCTATATTTAGGTTATAGGCGTTTGTGTATAAGACGACACGCTTATATCTGTTCATTGATGTGTAAGTTTGTTACATGGAACGCATACTGATGTTATAGGAGTGCTATTAAACTTTTATATACTGATGTTATTATGGTGTATAAGAAGGTCATACTTGATTGCTATATAATTGTATAAGACGCGTATTAACTGATGTTATATGTGTTAAGACTTGGCTATACTGATGTTATAGGGCTGATAAGACAGGCTATACTGATCCGTTGCTCGTGTATAACTACGGTAATACTGATGTTTTATATGGTGTTCATTATAGACGGGCATAACGATGTCGATGTTATAATTATGCTGATAAGACGGCTATGATTGATGTTATAGGCTAATATGGTAATACATGTTATAGCGTATAAGACGGTATACTGATGTTATAGTGATTATGTATAAGACGGTATACTGATGTCAGCAGGGTTATATGGTTGTTATAATAAACGGCTATACTCGATGTTTATTAGTATGGCTCGATGTATTGACGGGTTATACTCGATGTTTAAGGCGTATAGACGGTAATACTGATGTTACGATAGGTGATCTTTGTATAAGACCGTATATACTGCTTCAATTACTTGTCAAGACAGATGTTATATGGTATTATAAGACAACAGGTAACTGCCATGTATAAGGTGTGTATAAGACGGATATTGATGTCTTATAGGTGTATAAGACGGTATACTGATGCATTATATGGTGTATAAGCACGGTATACATGTATAGTGTGAAATAGGTCTATACTGTCTGGTGTATAAGACGCGGATTATCTACTGTGTTATGCTGTATAGATGCCTATAGTGATGTATTGGGTTATAGCACGGTATACTGAGTTATATGGTGTATAAGACGGTATACTGATATTATATGGTTTATAACGACGGTGATACTGATGATTAAATTGGTGTATTGACCGTACACCATGTTAATGCCCGGTTTAGACCGTAACTGGCATGTTATATGGTGTATAAGATGGTTATATACTGGAGTCTATATGGTGTATATTAGACGGTTTACTGATGTTATAGGGTGTATTAAGAGGGATATACAAACATAAATGATGTGTTATATGGTGCTATTAGACGGTATTACCGATGTTATATGCGTGTATTCATTATGTGTGAAGACGGTATACTCTGATGTCAGATGTTCTACCATTATGCTTATTAAAGACGAATTCACGTTGATGTTACGATGGTGCTATACATTATGTATAAGAACGGCATGCCCTGATGTTAAATGGTGTTGTATAAGCACGCCTATACTGCATGTTATTTTCGGTGCTATAAGAGCGTATTACTGATGTTATAGGGTTGCTATAAGACGCCTATATTGATGTTGTATAGGGTGTCTTTAACATGGAAATACTGATCGTGATATTGCGTGTATAAGGACGCGTTATCTTGATTGTCTATATGGTGTATAACGAAGTTATAGCGATGTTAAATGGTGTATAAGACGGTATACTGATGTTATATGGTGTATAAGATGGTATACTGATGTTATATGGTGTATAAGACGGTATACTGATGTTGCATGGTGTATAAGACGGTATACTGATGTTATATGGTGTATTCATTATGTGTAAGACGGTATACTGATGTCAGATGGTTATACATTATGTATAAGACGATATACTGATGTTAGATGGTGTATACATTATGTATAAGACGGTATACTGATGTTATATGGTGTATTCATTATGTGTAAGACGGTATACTGATGTCAGATGGTTATACATTATGTATAAGACGGTATACTGATGTCAGATGGTTATACATTATGTATAAGACGGTATACTGATGTTAGATGGTTATACATTATGTATAAGACGATATACTGATGTCAGATGGTTATACATTATGTATAAGACGGTATACTGATGTTAGATGGTGTATACATTATGTATAAGACGGTATACTGATGTTAGATGATGTATAAGACGGCAGACGATGTTAGATGGTTTATGCATTATGTGTAAGACGGTATACTGATGTTAGATGATCACCATTGTATCACAACGACAAGCGGAAATAAACACTGTTTCACCACATGATATTTATTGTAAGTTTAACGGTAGTTGGTTAATTAAGATAAGATTAAATTTCAAATAACAACCGTCCTGTATGCGGTGAGATGTGTGTGTGCGATTTGGGAGACTGCAGTATGTGAATGTTTCTTATAATGAAACTCTTGCCCTTTTTATAATACTATCTCTCTGAAGTGTTCTGTCAAAGACACACAACAAGTATACTGCATCTGGTCACTGATGGATATATAAACAATTTCAGAACATTTTGGATTTTCAAATTGAAAATTTTAGCTTTAAAAGTATCTTTAGTCGGAATCGCTAATACCGTATTGACCGTAATTAGTGGACAGGATTGTGGACGAGAAACTCTTAAAACGTCATATTCCTAACTCTATCCGTATTTAGGGTACATTGACCAAGGAGGACTATGTGATAAGCACTTACAAACAGACAAACAACCTAGCCACCCCAGACCACCACTCTAACCCCAGACCACCACTCTAACCCCAGACCACCACACTAACCCCAGACCACCACACTCTAACCCCAGACCACCACTCTAACCCCCGACCACCACTCTAACCCCAGACCACCACTCTAACCCCAGACCACCACTCTAACCCCAGACCACCACTCTAACCCAGACCACCACTCTAACCCCAGACCACCACACTAACCCAAGACCACCACTCTAACCCCAGACCACCACACTAACCCCAGACCACCACACTAACCCCAGACCACCACACTAACCCCAGACCACCACTCTAACCCCCACCTCCCACAGCTTAGAGTCTCGTGGCATATCAAATTGTTGAACTCGTTTGATAAATTTCATATCACATTTGTAAGATCCTCAATATAGTTATGATACATAAATCATTTTAGTTACATATAAATATATGTATATTGACTGTAAATAGGTACGTTGACTCACCCGAGACGTCGGTCGTTGATGTTTGTACGTCACTGCTGTGCTCGTGGGTTGTCGTATATGTTTTCTCTAACTGTAATATTAGAAATTTGAAATAAATACACTAGTAGACAGCGCAAGCACTAGTAGACAACGCAAACACTAGAAGACAACGCAAACACTAGTAGACAGCACAAACACTAGTAGACAGCGCAAGCACTAGTAGACAACGCAAACACTAGTAGACAACGCAAACACTAGTAGACAGCGCAAACACTAGTAGACAACGCAAACACTAGTAGACAGCACAAACACTAGTAGACAGCGCAAACACTAATAGACAACGCAAACACTAGTAGACAACGCAAACACTAGTAGACAGCACAAACACTAGTAGACAGCGCAAACACTAGTAGACAACGCAAACACTAGTAGACAACGCAAACACTAGTAGACAGCGCAAACACTAGTAGACAACGCAAACACTAGTAGACAGCACAAACACTAGTAGACAGCGCAAGCACTAGTAGACAGCACAAACACTAGTAGACAGCGCAAGCACTAATAGACAACGCAAACACTAGTAGACAACGCAAACACTAGTAGACAGCGCAAACACTAGTAGACAACGCAAACACTAGTAGACAACGCAAACACTAGTAGACAGCGCAAACACTAGTAGACAGCGCAATTGCAAGTAGACAGCGCAAACACTAGTAGACAGCGCAAACACTAGTAGACAACGCAAACACTAGTAAACAGCGCAAACACTAGTAGACAACGCAAACACTAGTAGACAGCACAAACACTAGTAGACAGCGCAAACACTAGTAGACAGCGCAAACACTAGTAGACAACGCAAACACTAGTAGACAACGCAAGCACTAGTAGACAACGCAAGCACTAGTAGACAGCGCGACGATGTGATTTCGACAACGCGACGTCGACAGGTGAAAAAAACGGCGATGGTGATAAGTAGGTGATGCTATATTAAAGATGCTCCATCGCCGACAGAGCATAAATGATAATCATTATTTGAACAATAATTAGTGTTTAATCGTGTATACGTAAGTGTAATTAACAGAAAAAAAATAATATAGAATAATTTGTTTTGCCTTTAAGTCATGCGCAATCAGTACTTTATTCCATATACGATATAAAGCCACAGATTTTTTTCGGGATGCAATTATTATTTTTAATATAAATATATATAATATAAAATTAGAAGCTCAAACTTTTCAACGGCGGTAATGGTGTAAAGTAAGTAACTTTTGTTACTGAAGAAAAATACTAAATCGTCTGCTGCTGTTTTTGACAGTGAAAAAATATCATTTGTCAGCGGTAGAGCATCTTTACGGGTTGATGCTTCTAGCGACTCAAATAACAATGATAAGATTCCGTTACTTTAAAAAACATCATCCTGTGTTTTATGACGACTTATATATACATATATATATGATAAATTTAATGAAAAATGACGAAATCCAAAAGAAATAAAACAATGACGACTGACTAGTGAGCGCTTTCGCCCCATTTAAGGGAGCTCTTCAGACTGTTGATCGAAGACGTATTATGACGTCATACTTCATGACGTCATTTGCTAAGAGACAAGATATAAGCAATCAATGAGTAAGAAGACAAAGAATACAATGTCGGATTAAATAAAAGACAAAACATGAATATATTCTACTTTCAGTTTCCCGTTTTATCTATGTTAAACCAGATGGGCAATATCTGGCTATGAACTCCAATCTGGTCAAGCGTATGAATATTTAACGTTTCCGCCGCGTCACGGACAGTGTATACAATATATACTTACGCCTATACATAACGGTCAAATAATTTAAAAAGTGGTTTTAAAGTTGTGTGGTCTATGAAATCTAATAGTATTATCATGTTTACAAAATAGCATGTATCAAAAAATACCATCGCATAATTTTCATTTGTTTGTTTCAAACCGTTTTGTGTTGAACTATATTCAGAAGCTGATGCTATGGCTGTTCCGTTTATTAAACTTGGTGACGTCAACACTAGCGGGCGCCATTCTATTTATCTTCCTGCCGGATGGGCTTCATATCAACTGTATGTCCAATTTGGTAACAGTTTATTGCTTAAATATTTCCTGTGTGGATTATGACGTCATAATACGTCTTCAATAAACAGTCCGAAGAGCTCCCTTGAATGGGGCGAAAGCGCTCACTAGTCAGTCGTTATTGTTATTATTTCTTACATATACATATATATAGATAGAGTCAGTGTTATCTTACCTCTTGGTGATTGTATCACTAAATAGAAGTTGTCACTATCTGTATATGGGGCGCCAACTGGAAATAAGAAATTCGGGTGAATAAATTTTGTAAATATCTTTTGAAAAATGTCTGAGATTGACATCATCAGTGTAGAAATAGAACAGTGTTGTTACAGCTTAATGGGGAAAAAATACTTCTAGATCAGATATACTTGATCATCATGATGAGTACTTGGTGTGTTTACTAAGAATACATACTTTATTCTGGAAACGTGGAAATTTACGCGAATGATTTTTTACGACGAAAATGTTCAACTCGCTAACCTATGTCTATGAACTGTAATTAACAAAAGTAATTTTAGCACGAAAATAAGACCGGCGCGAATTGTTTACTCTTGGATATCGCGCAAAAAATAATCTGGCCAATATGTCCACGGCTACAGTATTGGTTTAGTGGCTATATCTTGTGAATATGGGCCAGGTTCTATCTGAAGTGGACGCCGGTGTTATATTTCTGTGACGTTGATAATGTTTTGCTTGCTCCTTACGATGACGAGTCGATAACTCATTTCCGGTTAAGATCCTTAATTTATGTTCTATGTAATTTGTTCCTAGTGTGATCCAGTTAGACCAACGATGACCAAGGATTATCAGCCCACGGTCTTATTTCACAAACATTCCTTAAATTTAAGGAATCCCTTAACTTAAAATTCTCCACTAGAAAGCATTACAGAATTTAAGGAAAGTTCCTTAGCTTAAGATTTTCCCCTTAACATTAGTAATACTTTTCTATGGGGAAATTTATGGTAAGGAATTCCTGAAAGTTAAGGTATGTTCATGGAAATGGTTCTGGACATAAAACTGAACTTAACATCTTAACTTAAAAGTGCGATCCCTTTCAATGCCCCACTCAACTACCGCCACGTCTTTGTCAGACCGGAAAAAACTTTGCTATGAACAGTCATCCGAATAGGTAGGATATGGAATTGTTTCATATCTGTTATATATATATATATATGATATTTATACAATTTGGTTTCGCTTGAAAATATACTTACCTTGTCTACCGCGTAGGGCAGAACTCGTTGTTCCCCCTCCAACGCTGTTTACGTACATACTAAAACATACAAAATCAATAGAATCAATTTATGTATTTATACTATCTTAATGTTCTCGACTGTTATCAGTCAGTCACATTGTTAGAAATTCACATTGACATTTTTTTTTCTTTCTGCTAATTAGGTTAAATTAAGAAACCCGGGTCAGGAAAGATATACCACATGATATTAATCACAATCTCCACAAACACACGCGTACTTGTAAATTGAATGCACAACGCCGTGCATAATAGTCTAGTACCACCTCATCCACTTCTGCGAAAATGACAACATCCGATTGCAGTAAGATTTAAAAAGAACAATATAAACTGTCGCTTACCAACAAGTATGTATTAACATTGAACTTGCCAAGTGTGGATAACTTACTGTTCTGGTGTCGGGGCATTTATCGGAGCTTCTGGACTGATTTCTGCTCCATCCCGGACGTTGACGTATGTATGCTCCTCCTCTTTATAAAAATGCGATTTTTATTTCATGTAGAATAACACGATAGTTTTTAAAATATAATACGTCCAATAGATAAAAAAACAATGACGCTGATACTGTTTGTTCCACGTGAACTCTTTGGATGTAACACACTTTCAATGTACCTTGAATTCAGACCCAATACAGGAACATCCATTTAAAAAGAATAGGTAATACTTTTATAACATATCAATTTCTTAAAATAAGACCGTAGTAAATGAATATTTCAAGAACAAGTCATTTTAATAACCTAATATAAAACCTACAAACCTAATATAAAACCTACGAACCTAATACAAAACCTACCAACATTATACAAAACCTACAAACCTCATACAAAACCTACCAACCTAATACAAAACCTACAAACCTAAAACAAAACCCACCAACCTCATACAAAACCTACCAACCTAATACAAAACCTACCAACCTAATACAAAACCTACAAACCTAATACAAAACCTACAAACCTAATACAAAACCTACAAACTTAATATAAAACCTACAAACCTCATACAAAACCTACAAACCTAATACAAAACCTACAAACCTAATACAAAACCTACGAACCTAATACAAAACCTACAAACCTTATACAAAACCTACCAACCTCATACAAAACCTACCAACCTAATACAAAACCTACCAGCCTAATACAAAACCTACAAACCTAATACAAAACCTACCAACCTCTTACAAAACCTACCAACCTAATACAAAACCTACCAACATAATACAAAACCTACAAACCTAATACAAAACCTACAAACCTCATACAAAACCTACAAACCTAATACAAGACCTACCAACCTTATACAACACCTACAAACCTCATACAAAACCTACCAACCTAATACAAAACCTACAAACCTAATACAAAACCTACCAACCTAATACAAAACCTACCAACCTAATACAAAACCCACAAACCTAATACAAAACCTACAAACCTAATACAAAACCTACAAACTTAATATAAAACCTACAAACCTCATACAAAACCTACAAACCTCATACAAAACCTACAAACCTAATACAAAACCTACCAACCTAATACAAAACCTACAAACCTAATACAAAACCTACAAAATTAATACAAAACCTACAAACCTAATATAAAACCTACAAACCTAATATAAAACCTATAAACCTCATACAAAACCTACAAACCTAATACAAAACCTACAAACCTAATACAAAACCTACAAACCTACTACAAAACCTACCAACCTAATACAAAACCTACAAACCTCATACAAAACCTACCAACCTAATACAAAACCTACCAACCTAATACAAAACCTACAAACCTAATATAAAACCTACAAACCTAATACAAAACCTACAAACCTAATACAAAACCTACCAACCTAATACAAAACCTACCAACCTAATACAAAACCTACAAACCTAATACAAAACCTACAAAATTAATACAAAACCTACAAACCTAATATAAAACCTACAAACCTAATATAAAACCTACAAACCTAATAAAAAAAACTTATTAGCCTATTATAAAACCTACTTACCTAATGCAAACCTACTTTTTTGTATTAGCTTACAAGCGATTTTACTCCATACAAAATATATCCCTGATTTTATGTGCGATGTCTTTGTAGTCTCAGTACAAGTTTTAGATGCCGCCGAATAAACAACTCTTGTTGGAGATGGCATATTTAATTTTAGAACTTTTGCCCGATCCTTTTTGTCAAGTTTGGACCGGCAAATCTGATTCAACCCTCCCCCCCCC
>SAYR01031974.1:0-11135 GCA_004382745.1 Argopecten irradians irradians
CCTGTCACACTCTGTTTTATGTGTGATAGAAATGTTATCTATGTTCCCTGTCATACTCTGTTTTTATGTGTGATAGAAATGTTATCTATATTCCCTGTCATACTCTGTTTTTATGTGTGATAGAAATGTTATCTATATTCCCTGTCATACTCTATTTTCTTGTGTGATAGAAATGTTATCTATATTCCCTGTCATACTCTGTTTTTATGTGTGATAGAAATGTTATCTGTATTCCCTGTCATACTCTGTTTTCTTGTGTGATAGAAATGTTATCTATATTCCCTGTTATACTCTGTTTTTATGTGTGATAGAAATGTTATCTATATTCCCTGTCATACTCTGTTTTTATGTGTGATAGAAATGTTATCCATATTCCCTGTCATACTCTGTTTTCTTGTGTGATAGAAATGTTATCTATATTCCCTGTCATACTCTGTTTTGTGTGTGATAGAAATGTTATCTATATTCCCGGTCATACTCTGTTTTTATGTGTGATAGAAATGTTATTTATATTCCTTGTCATACTCTGGTTTTTATGTGTGATAGAAATGTTATCTATATTCCCTGTCATACTCTGTTTTCTTGTGTGATAGAAATGTTATCTATATTCCCTGTCATACTCTGTTTTTATGTGTGATATAAATGTTATCTATATTCCCTGTCATACTCTGTTTTCTTGTGCGATAGAAATGTTATCTATATTCCCTGTCATACTCTGCTTTTATGTGTGATAGAAATGTTATCTATATTCCTTGTCATACTCTGTCTTTATGTGTGATAGAAATGTTATCCATATTCCCTGTCATACTCTGTTTTCTTGTGTGATAGAAATGTTATCTATATTCCCTGTCATACTCTGTTTTTTTGTGTGATAGAAATGTTATCTATATTCCCTGTCATACTCTGTTTTTATGTGTGATAGAAATGTTATCTATATTCCCTGTCATACTCTGTTTTGATGTGTGATAGAAATGTTATCTATATTCCCTGTCATACTCTGTTTTTATGTGTGATAGAAATGTTATCTATATTCCCTGTCATACTCTGTTTTTATGTCTCATATATGTGTAAACATATTATATGAGAAATGAAATAAATCGAAAAAAATATGTATATGAATATATGTTTGAATATATAATCTGTCAAACTGTTACAGGATTATTAATAAATCTTACTTACTTTTGAATAGTTTTTATATGCACACCCGAAGAGTAGATGTTATTATGTTCGTTTACAGCTTTGCAGAAATGATCTTTTCCATCGGAGTTACCGAATTTTATTATTTTCATTTCTGTATATAAAATGTGATGGTTACATATAAATCCATTAAAATTCTTAAAGTCATGTCAGCCGTTGAGTTCATTAATTACATTTTTATTCCAGTTTTATTTTTTATTCAGTTAGTATTGTGTATTGTTTTGATCACAATTATTCAATGCAGAACCCACGGAAAGCTTTTCCACATTTACCATATCTTTCTCACATGATATTCGCTTAAAGTAATTGGTTTTGCTTATTTCAATCTTGCTTACTCTGATATTCAGTTTTTATCATCTCATAGAATCCCACATAAATATCTTGATCGGTAATGAACTGTGTCGAATTCCATATATCACCTATCGTTTGTATTCCACTGCTTGAGAAAGACTTAATGAAAAATGTGTTTTTCTAATAAGAAAAGACAATCATGATTGACAAATGATTCTTGATTCAAATGTTCCTGTATGTTTGTTGTTTCATTCGTTCTTAAAGAGTTCGGACCATGCTGTTAAAACAGAGCATTACAAGTAGGTTTAAAGAATTAATATCCGAGCATTTACACAGGTAGAAATATCATACGTAGTGTCTTATGACTGCAGCTAGTAATATCCCTTTGCATGCCATGAAGTTATGGTAGTTTGTGATTTCATATAAAAAATTGTTTATTCAATGTGAGAATCTAACATCTATAAAGCACATTGCCACATTACATTTTGGTGAAGGTATCACCTTACGAGGAACCATTTCTACCTTCTCATTCCACAAAACTCCATCGTATTTATTCTGTTCCGTCTTGATCGTGACCATTGTGAAAATCTACTGTTTTTGATATTCGATCGTGTCCAATTACATGAAATTACTGTGAATCTATGCAAATTATCTTCCAAGATGTATTCGAGATTTTTTTAGCTTTACTTTTCACCCAGATGCATTTCCATATTTTTTCTAAAAAAATTAAAAACGATTGTGGACTTTTCATCTTTAAGGGCAAACTTCGTATCATCAGCAAATATGTTATTTCTTCTTTCAATTTGACCTGGAAGTTTTAAGCCTTTTATACTATTGCGTTTGCGAATTGAACATGCCAAAGATTCTGCTTGAATGATGTACAGAATTGATGCGATTGGGCATATCTTGATATGACCAAATATTTTGAGATAAAACCATTTGTATACTTCTTCGAATTCACTATTGTACCAAACCCAGTAGATTTATTCCAAATTTAAATCGTTCGAGACATTTGTATCTCCATCCCCATCCAACCTTATTGAAAGCTTTCTGTTGATCTAGAAAGATAACAGATCCCTCTTCATTATCTAAATCAGTATATTCAAAACCTGTATCAATCTATTCGTATCAGCAATGTTTCTTTCAGGAACGAAAACTTTTTGACCCGGATGAATACTATCTGAACTTTCTGTAATCTGGTGGGCAAGGTGTTTTTTCAGCTACTTTTTATAATCTACGTTTAACATTGTTAGAGGTCGCACATTCTTTACAATTATTTACATATCCACCATAAGTTCTATCTCCACCATATTAATCCAGATATGTTTGTAACCTTTTGAGTTAATCGGATTCAAACTGGTTGCTGAAAGACCACTCTGAAATAATGGCAAACATAAAGTTTTGTAGATTTTACAAAATGTCAAAGTCAAATAAAACATATTTTCACATTGGCAATTTTTAAAGAAAGATTTATGTAAACCTTAGCTGATCTTACGTCAGTGGCAATAGTTCAAAGGTCAGCATAATATGTCAGAGGTCAAGGACACTGGATCATCATCTTGGTTTTAGTCTGAAAAAATGCACAATGCTGATGTTCTACGGTTGTTTTATGATATATTATGCATGTATGGCCCAGGTTGCAATGTGATATGAAGGTTTCTTTTCCCGAAAGTTTAAAGATGCTCCACCTCCGACAGAGCATAAATGACATTCATCATTTGATCAATAATTGGTGTTTTATCGTGTTTATATATGTCTAATTAACACAAAAAAATATCATAAAATAATTCATTTTGCCTGTGGTGCATGCGCAATTAGTATTTTATTCCATATAGGATATAGTGATACGGAATTTTTTCGGGATGCAATTAATTATTTTTCAGATTTTTAACTTAATGCAAAATTTGAAGCTCAAACTTTTAAATTGTGGTAATGGTGTAAAGTGAGTAACTTTTGTAACTGAATAAAAATACTATATCGTTTGCTCCTGTTTTTGATAGGGAACAAATACCATTCGTCAGCGGTGGAGCATCTTTAACATTTCCCGAGGGCTTGCCTGAAAACTGGCGAGTCGCTAGTCTGGGTTAAATTTTCCTTAAACTTACGATGAATAAAAAATGACGTTTTACTCTTCATCCGCCATTTTTGTACAATCGGAAGGGGGGGGCAACTTCGTGTGAAAGACGGGTAATCACCATAGGGGCACGTGCCCCAGGAAAGTACGATGTTTTATATACCCGCGGGAAATACGACGTTTTATTTCCCTGTCATATAATGTGTTTCTACTAATCACAGACAGTCGTATAAATATGAGGTATTAGGGATATACGACGTTTTATTTCCCTGTCATATGATGTGTTTCTACTAATCACAGACACTCTTATAAATATGAGGGGAAATAAAACGTCGTATTTCCCTCGAATGAAAAACTTCAATGTTGTAGAAGTCATTCATAAATGACATTAACAACAAATATTGTCGCCATTATTATTCCTTTGAGTACGGTAAACATTTCAGGAATATTTAGTGACGTATTTTTTATAATAAACAAGCCCTCGGGAAATACTAGACATTCGGTTAAATAAACCTTCCTATCACACTGCTACCGAGACTATAAATCCATAAAAATTAATGTAGCTGTATAGAATTAAACAAGGCTTCCATTGTCAGGGGATCATAGTGACAAGGTCAAGGTCAAATTTTGCATTTTTGTCATGGACATTTTCTAATGACTTCACATAGTGAAGTTGTTTTCATGGAGTGATTTTTCAATATTTAATTTATGAACATGCTTTCTTCAATTCTAAATAATTGCTTTAAATTAATTAAATATCTTTAAGTTTCAGTGTATAAAGAAGTTTTCCAAGTTAGTTGTCAGTGTCTCTGATAGCAAAACTCAATATGAGTCAATTATCCGAACCCAGCTGTTGGATGACAATAAGTACCGGTTAATCATGCGTATAGAAGGACAGTTACACACATATAATTTTTAGTATACACATAACCACGTGGCGTACATCTTAAAACTTCATGGGCCATGGGCCATATCATCATACAAGACACTTGTATATGAAAAACTAAAATTGAGTATAAGAATTGTCGAGAAATTCAGAGATCAGGTAGAGCCCAAAATACGAGCAAATTAAGAAAATTCATACCAAAAAGAGCGAAAAGGAAGGTATCTCTCATCATTTTGTTTAAATGTGACCATACAAAACGTACTGTAAATTGCAGTGCCCTCCAATAGTTGTGTTACACATGTTTGTTTTTTTACCAATGTACCTTAAGTACAGAAATATGTAAATCTTGTTAATACAGGCATCAATATATGTTATTTATCAACTTATTTATCTTCTTTAATACAGTAATTGCTTTCTGAGAGTTTTCTTGGAGATCAAGATTCACTCAGACACAGTAACTGTACAGGTGACAAGAGGTCCAATGTATTATACAGTTTTAGTGCATGACAGGCACGTGTATGTAGTGATATAAACATACAAAATGTAGTACATGAAATACACACGTATACGATATAGAACATGGTATTTGTTTGCAATTATTATACATGTTTAGTATTAGAGATAAAAAAAGTACAATGTAAGAAGCGTTTTTATAAGAGTAATGACCATTTTTGAATAAATGAACTTATATTAATTAAAAACTTCTAATTGAAAATTCTGAACATTCCTTCCATTTTAACTTTGCTTGGATTTTTTGTGATAGTAGATAGTAGGGTGGAATAAATTTAATCTTAGTTGTTTAATATTAGTATTATTACATCGAAACAAATAATAAAATGTTTTACTGACGGTGGCTATGCGTTTTAGGTGGATTTAGTTTGCATATACTGCACTGCTAGCATAGCGCTTCATATCTGTTCTTAATTCAACACCATCATTTGTCTTGCCTTCGCCACCTTCATCTCCAGTAATGAGATTGGGAGTTATAACTCGGAGGTTAAGCTAACAGTTGTAAAGTTTTGACTTAAAGGTACTTATGACTATCTTCGCAAGGACTTGTTTGTGGTTAATTCTAGTGCAACTACTGTCAAACTGACTGACGTACCACAAGTGGTTATGTCAGACGAGGTAGACATACAAGCTTTGGTGGCAAAACCTTGCTATGAACTTACTCGGAGTCCTTCCTTAAGTGGAGTCTCCTGATGTTGGAGACGTTCGGGATTACATCCTAGCTATCAATATTACGGGTGTAGACGTTTAAAGTTTGGGTTTAGCTGGTATAGAACGCGAGTTATCAGTTACAGAAGATGGTTTTTGGCGCCATTTTGAAAACCAATATGGTGGCCGCTAGGGGGTCTGATTTTTTGGGGTCCATTTTTTTCCTGAAACCTTATGTCTTGAAGAAGCCGTATGCAAAGTTTCATGCTTTCTTCAAACTTTGAACGATTTTCATGCTTAGCCGCTCCACTAGTTTGAAGAAAGCATGAAACTTTGCACATGGCTTCTTTGGGACATATGGTTTCAGGAAAAAAATGGACCCCAAAAAATCACGACCCCTGTCGGCCACCATATTGATTTTCAAAATGGCCGCCAAAAACACCTTAACGACCCATAACTCGTGTTCTATACCAGCTAGACTCAAACTTTAAACGTCTACTTCCATATTATTGATACCTAGGAACATTCGGGTAGTGTTAAACTTCACGTAAAGGGACCATCATTTTGAATTTCAAGATGGCCGCCAACTTTGCCAGCTATATCTTTATATACATGAATGTACCATGCATCTTATTAGCTAAGCTGACTTTAAGCAAATATAGAGAGAGTACGTATACCTTTATAGTGTTTGGTACATAAATAATTTTATTCATAATTCAATTTCAACATGACCGCCATATTGAAATCCAGGATGGCCATTTAAATTTAAGTTGTTTCCATATTTTACTCTGTAAGTGATCGAGTAAGTGATGAAGCTAACACTCATAAAATGTTGATATAGTATGCTTTGAATTATATTGGAATAAATTCCTGGATTGTAACTCTACATGCGTAATCGGAGGATCATCTTTCAGGGGCTTTTTCTACTCCTCAAATAGAACATTTTCAATGTCGCAAGTCAACAGTGATTGACCAAATCACTGCCCATTTGCAGATAACATCCAACTCATTCCTTTCATATCCCTTCTCACAGTGAAATTCCTATGGAAATGGCAAGTCATCTATAAAAACTTCAGAACATCTAGACGCAATTCACCTTATGGTGTCTGAGAGCAAATCTACCTTATTTCTCGTGTGTATGTATGCATATCTTCTTCAAGTCATACCGACGTCTGTCATCCCTATTTGCCTTTAACAAAATTGATAAAACTATTTTCTTCTAGTGTCCAGGGTTTTTTTCCTCTCTTTTTCAAGATGTCTGCCAATTTACTTAGCACTTTCTCAAGACAACAGCAATATGTTTTTAATGAGCTTGGGTTGTAGAACGCACAGGAATGCCCGGTGGCGCAATCAACAGCTTGCACTATCCGTCCCACTTTTTGTCATAGGCAAGGTTCCGGATGACCAATATTTGACTAAGTTACTTTGCTGTCTATATGGACCAAATATTGTGTATACTATCATCTCCATTGTTTCCACTTTTTGTGGTTTGAAGGCATACGGTTCTTCTGTTCTCCATCGCTGCAATTTATTTTCGCCTAGTCCTTGGTGCCGTATGCATGGTTTACTGACGGTGGCTTTGTGTTTCAGGTGGATTTATTTTGCATATACTGCACCGCTAACATAGCGCTTTATCTCTGTTCTTTATTCAACACCATCATCTATCTTCCCATCGCCATCTTCATCTCCTGAGATTGGGAGTTCTACAAAGGTTCAGCTAAATTATGTAAAGCTTCGTCATAGAGGAACTTATCACTATCTTCGCAAGGACTTGTTTGATAGACGTACCACAAGGTTTCATGTCAGGCGAGGTAAACTTCCACGCTTTGGCGGCATAACCTTGCAATGAACTAACTCGACGTCCTTTCTTATGTGGAGTCTCCTGGTGTTGTTTGAGTCGAACCAATTTCCCAGACATTTTATCTGATTATTAACAATAGAGGAAGTATCTTCCTCTGAATCCACATCAAATTGCCTGAGATGCGGTTGACGACCGGGCATGGTTATGCAATATAAGTGCGGCATCTCATCCATGAAGCCTCCTTTGGAGGACGAATCCCAAATGATATCCCTGCATTTAGTACTTCAGTCTGCAGGTCTGATATTAAGAATCTCCATCACACAAAGATTCTCTAGGATGTCTGCCTAAGTGATTTCGTTTAGATATCTTTCTGATAATGTCATTGCTGTGGTAAAAAAAAAAGGTGTGATATCATCCATATACATTAAATAGTTTCATCCATAATAAACCATTTGAAGCCTTGAATGCCTTCTTTCTTTAGCGAAAATATATTCGCTAGCCGTCGTGAATATTTCCATTCTTTTGGCAAATAATATCTTACACTCCATATCTAAAAGGAGATATCCTCAATTGATTATTTTCACAGTTTGTATCTTTGGGAAATGACAGATGACATTAATGAGTCTCTACAGTATTTTTATAAGGTTTTGGCAAATCTTGCATATGTGGACAGTGTAAGGTTTACCAATAGGTTATTGTTCTGATGTAGTGAATATCTCCTTCAGGAAAGGATATTTCCAATGTATATGGTAAAGACGATTTCACAGAGCAATATGTGATTTCTCTCTCATTAAATATGAACTTACCTTTTGTGTTAAAAAGTCTGTGCCAAAGCCTCTTTTTAGAGTTAAAGCATTAACACTGAGTTCTTGTATGAGTGTTCTTTTCAGAATGACCAATATTGCTGTCGTGTAAAATTTGATTCTAGAACTATAATTATCTTTTAGGCATGAAAATGGATGTGAAACATGAATGTTTTTTTAAACTGCTGTACATTGAAAGAGTTAATAGTCCGACACCTGTCTGAAAGGATGAAATGATTTCAAATTTACTAATAGCCGAAGTGAAAGTCAACTACGGTGTGTTTATAAGCACGACGTCGGGGATCATAAACGACCCGCTTTATGGAAATTAACGTTTGCATTTGATTAATCTATTAAGATTGGTTCAGAGAATAGCGCTAAGTATAATATTTACAGAAGTTAATACCATTTGAGACTAAAGTTTTAAAGTAATGTTTCAAAATTATCAGCCGTTTCGGTTAGTTTATGTACCTTTAATCTAATGCTGCCAGACATCTTGAATTTCAGATTGGCAGCCATTTTTAATATTAAATGAAAATTGAATTATTTTTATCAAACGCCAAAAAAGAAAAACTCGCTGTAATTGCAGGTATTTTATTTGCTTAAATCAGCTTAGCCAATCATTATATTATTAGTATTATTATATTTGGCGGCCATCTTGGAATACAAAATGGCGATCTTTCTACATGAAGTTTAACACTACCAGAATGATCCTAAGTATCACTAAAAATAAATATCAATAACTTGGGTGTGGACGCTTTTTAAAAGAATGTTAACTTGATTTTTGCTCGATCACTTACAGAGTGAAATTCGGAAACACCTTGACTTAAACGGCCATCTTGGATTTCAAAATGGCGGTCATTTTGAAATTAAGATAGGAATCAAACTATTCATGTTACAAACCCTACGAAAATATAAATACTCCCATTGTATTTGCAGGTGGTTATTTGCTTAAAGTCAGATTGATCATTTAGATGTATTATAAACAGATATAGCTCGCAAAGTAGACGGCCATCTTGAAATACAAAATGGCGTCCTTCTACTTGACGTTTAACACTACCAAAATGTTCCTTGGTATCAATAAAATGGGTGCAGATGTTTAAAGTATGGATCTAGCTGCTATAGAACGTGAGATATAGGTCGCAGAAGGTGGTTTCTGGCGGCCATTTTGAAAACCAATATTGCGGCCAATAGAGGCCGTGATTTTTTGGGGTCCATTTTTTTCCTGAAACCTTATGTCCTCAAGAAGCCATATGCAAAGTTTCAATCTCTCTTCAAACTTTAAACGATTTTCATGCTTAGCCGCTCCACTAATTGGTTATTATATAACATGAAGCATGTATTTGTCCAACTTGATTACGTTTGTATCAGGAAGTTATCTCCATTGGAATTGAATTTTGGAAACGTTTTGTCGTATACTTGTAGTCATGTATATGTCTAAAATGTTTATATATAATTTTATATACAGACTTGTCAAATTTATTTCAGGTATTTAGAAATCCATATGATTTTGGCTTTATTGAAAATTGGAGGATTTTCTTTGGCATTGAAAAAGGAACCGGCAGGTTTGTAACATTATTTATATAGAACACAACTGTAACAGATAATTTGACAAAGTCTTAATTATTACATAAAGCCTGTCATCGTATATAGAACTGACACTGAACATCAAACAAAGTCTTAATTATTACATATAGCCTGCCATCATATATAGGACTGACACTGAACATCAAACAAAGTCTTAATTATTACATATAGCCTGCCATCGTATATAGGACTGATACTGAACATCATACAAAGTCTAAATTATTACATATAGCCTGCCATCATATATAGGACTGACACTGAACATCATGCAAAGTCTTAATTATTACATATAGCCTGTCATCATATATAGGACTGACACTGAACATCATACAAAGTCTTAATTATTACATATAGCCTGCCATCATATATAGGACTGACACTGAACATCATACAAAGTCTTAATTATTACATATAGCCTGCCATCATATATAGGACTGACACTGAACATCATACAAAGTCTTAATTATTACATATAGCCTGCCATCGTATATAGGACTGATACTGAACATCATACAAAGTCTTAATTATCACATATAGCCTGCCACCGTATATAGGACTGACAATGAACATCATACAAAGTCTTAATCATTACATATAGCCTGCCATCACATATAGGACTGATACTGAACATCATACGAAGTCTTGATTATTACATATAGCCTGCCATCGTATATAGGACTGATACTGAACATCATACAAAGTCTTAATCATTACATATAGCCTGCCATCGTATATAGGACTGATACTGAACATCATACAAAGTCTTGATTATTACATATAACCTGTCATCACATATAGGACTGACACTGAACATCATACAAAGTCTTGATTATTACATATAGTCTGCCATCATATATAGGACTGACACTGAACATCATACAAAGTCTTAATTATTACATATAGCCTGCCATCATATATAGAACTGACTCTAATCAACATACAAAGTTGCATGGAGACTTTTATGGTAGTTGCATTGTTAACTATAAATTTTACTCAACAGATATGAATACAATATTCATGTCCAAAAAGAAGTAAGAACTACTTTGATTGTTTAGACAGTGGTTATCAACTTAATACAGAAAGAACTACCTAGATTGTTTAAACAGTAGATATCAACTTAATACAGAAAGAACTACCTTGATTGTTTAAATAATAGATATCAACTTAATACAGAAAGAACTACCTAGATTGTTTAAATAATATATATCAACTTAATACAGAAAGAACTACCTTGATTGTTTAAATAATAGATATCAACTTAATACAGAAAGAACTACCTTGATTGTTTAAACAATAGATATCAATTTAATACAGAAAGAACTACCTAGATTGTTTAAA
>SAYR01032032.1:0-10159 GCA_004382745.1 Argopecten irradians irradians
AATGTAAAAATAGAGATCCAACAGGGATCTTGGCACCAACCAAAAAGTGGTCAGTCAAAAATCATGGAGGAAATTAAAAGTTGCTTCAATCAGTACATTCTGAACAGAATTGTCAAAATCAAAGACGACTGCCTGAAGCAAATCTTGTTTACCTGTTTTGTTCACAAACAAGAGGCCCAAGGGCTTTTATTTTTTTTAAACAATTGTCAGAGTCATAGAGACTAGAGGGAATTAATTACATATGGTGTTCAATATATGGTGGACATCTTCACTTTGCCCAGTAGACCATGTCAGGATCATTGCAGGCAAGTTTCAGCCAAATCGCACTTGAAAACTCAATAAGTTCAAAATGTGTTTTCAAGATGGGGGCTGTGGTGGCCATCTTGGATTTCAGATCAACCAGAAAAATAACAATCCTTTGTCAGGACCATGTTAGGATCATTGCAGGCAAGTTTCAGCCAAATGGCACTTGAAAACTCAAAAAGATCAAAATGTGGGGTCAATTTCACAACTTTGGTCGCACTTTATCCCAGCATGTTACAGGCCAAATATAAGTACTCTGGAGCTTATGGTTATTGAGAAGAAGTTGTTCAAAGATTTTAGCCTATTTGACCACTGTGACCTTGAAAGTAGGTCAAGGCCATTCATTTTCACAACTTTAGTCACCATTTATCCCAGCATACCACAGACCAAATATGAGTACCTGGACCTTTCGGTTAGTAAAAAGAAGGGGTTCAAAGTTATTAGCCTATTTGACCCCCCTGTGACCTTGAAAGTAGGTCAAGGTCATTCATTTTTACAACTTTGGTAGACCTCCATCCCAGCATGCTGCAGGCCAAATATGAGTACTTTAGGCTTTACGGTCTAATGGAAGAATTCGTTGAATGAATAATTTTACGTCAGGCGCACGGCACAGATGACCTAAAAACAATATCTTTCAAAATTCATTGCTTGGAAAATAAACATGCCTGGAGACATTTTAACATTTTTTTCAGTATTATAGTAGGATTGATGCATTTGTAATTCATTGAAAGTTTTGATTCAGTATTGTTTTTGACTGCAGTTCATGAACTGAATATTCATTAACTGTTATCAATTTATTCGTGAACAGTTCATGAAGCATTGTTTACTTCATGAACTTTTATGAACAGTTCATTATTGATTAACTATTCATGAACCTGTTCATGAACTATTCATGAGCCTTAGGTGAACAAAAATAAAACTCCAAAAGGAGAAATTCTTAAGAACCAACGTCCTGCTAGGAGTTCATGTGTGTTGTGGTTCATCTTCTTGGTCGACAGGAGGATCTTAGTGATCCTGTTCATGGGTTATTCATGAACCTGTTCATGAAAATACTGTATATATTTTCCATTAGGCCATTTAATATTCAAGAATCTTAACATTCATAAACTTTAATGAACTATTGATGAATAGTTCATGAAAAGTTCATGAATGTTCAGGAATGTTCATGAATTATTCATGATTGATTCTTAGGGGTTATATATAGTTAAAACATCAAAAATTGAATTCCATGGAGAATTGGTTTGTTAAAAAGTGATTTTCATCGGATATCCAGATATGAATAATCACTATACACACTTCAAATAGTTAAAACATTGAAAAATTAAAATGTGTAAAACATAAAAAATTGAACTACATGGAGAACAGATTTGCTAAGAGTGATTTTCATCGGATATCCAGATATGAATAATCACTGTACACATTAGTTAAAACAGTTAACATTTAATTTCATAAAAATTGAATTTTCTAAAACTTGTGATTTTCATCGGAAATCCAAATATGAATAATCACTCCATGTACACACTTAAAATACATGTAGTTAAAGAATCAATTTTCTTAAACTCTAAATCATTGTTTGATATGACCAATTATCCTTATCAATATGATTTAATATAATTTTTGAAAGCATGAAAATGACCAATTTTTACAGGTTTTTCAAAAATTAGACATTCAAAACCGGAAGTGCATTTTGTTTTATCAGTATGTAAGTTAAAATATTTATTCTTTTCTTTCCAAAATTGTGTTCAAACCCTTTTTGAAAATTACTGAACTTTTGAAAAATATCCTGTATTTAAAGGTAGGTTTCGCCTAAGCAAATAAATATTTTTTGTAAAATCCAATAAACGGAAGAAAAGATGCCATGAGTTCTTAAATTACCTACGGTCCTTTGTAAAAATATGATTGTCCTCACCCCTAAAGTTCCCCTTCTAGCCCCGCCCCCTCTGTCCCCAAGGGTTCAGGAACCTTAACTCATTTATATCAAATATGTAATATTTATATTAAAATATGATTGTCCTGCCCATGATGTTTCACCACAAAATAGGATGCATTAATACCACTCAAGGGTAAGAGGAGGTAGCTTTTTAACGCCAAATTTCAGTCAAAGTCCCCCCCGGTCTGAGCCCCGCTTTCCACTGTTCCCAAGGGTCGGACCCTAACTCGTTTACATAATAGTTTTACACCCAAAAATATGGATGAAATCCACTAAAGTTAAGGAGCAGTAGGATTTAAAGCTAAAACACAGTACTCAATGAATGGACACCATTACATAATCCCCCAAACGAACCAACTCTTCCCTCCCCCTCCCATTCTCCACCTGCAACAAATCAAGATTGCCAGTTTGCACAGGTATGAACATCTTGAAAGAAAATTTGAGGTACTTTGTAATATTCAACTGTATGCAGATAAAAATTTGAAAACAGGAAGTGCCGCCTCCCCAGCGTCTTAAAATTTTTAATCATATTGATCAGCATCCCTAAATACCCCTATATTACTAATTTTCATTTGAAAATTAGAGACCAGAAATATAAAAACAGGAGTTGGCCCAGCGGCCATCTTTGAATGAAGGAGAAGTAGGACTTTTTAACTTAAATATTTTTTTCTCCTATTTGGGAGCCCCCATCATTCAGCCCCTAGGGTCGACCAGGCTCATTTTTGTGTGGCCTGCAACGCCAAGGGCGTACACTTAGCTATCACTATGTCGGCGTCGCGCGTCGTCGGCGTTTGTCCGGCATCCGCGAAATGTTTTCTGTGCGATAACTGAAGTATTTATTGTCCGATTTCAATCAAATTTGCGTTATAGCTTTATATCATGAGATCTCAATGAGGTTTGATTAATGGTCAAAATCCATCCAATATTTGCAAGAGTAACAGGACTGTAAAAATCTTCAAAACAGAAAAATCCATGGTTCCGCTCAATAACTTAAGTATTATCGTCCAATTTCCAACACAATTTCCATAAATTGTTTTATATCAATGAGATCTTGGATGATTCAATAATGCGTCAAAATCTGTCAATATGTTGCAAAGTAAAATCGTCAAAACAGAAAAAACCATGGTTTCTGCTTGATAACTTAAATATTATCGCTCCAATTTTCAACCATATTTCATGAATTGTTTTATATCAATGAGATCTTAGGATGAGTTTAATAATGTCAAAATTATTGTCAATATTTTCAAGAGTTTACGGGACTTTAAATATCAAAACAGAAAAATTCATGGTTTCCGCTCAATAACTTTACAATATTTTTTGTCCGATTTTTCAAACCAATTTTGGATATGTTGCTTTATATTATATGAGCATCTTTTAGATGGTTGCGATACTGGTCCAAAAAACTCTTGGCCAAATATTTGCAAGAGTTGCGGGACCTTAAAATAGTTCAAAACATGCTTCCGCTTGAAAACTTTAGTATATTTATTGTCCCGATTTCAACCAAATTTGGTTATATTGCATTATAATCAATTGAGTATCTTAAGATGGGTTCGATACTTTTCAAAAATCCAGTCAATTATTTGCAAAAGATATGAAATTGAATTACTTCACCTAAATTATAACAATATTTCAAAACTGTAAATAAGCTATTTTTTGCGCTTTGGCTGTGCAGGCGGACCAACAATCCACTTCCATGGAATTCTTGTTATAAAAAAATGATTGTCCTTCCCCAATGACTGTTCTCCAACCAAATATGGATGATAATCCATCTAATGATGAAGGAGAAGTAGGATTTTTAAAGCTCAAAAATTAAAGAAATTTGGCAATTTTGGGCCACTCCTCATTGTGCCTTAGTGGTTGGACCAGGCCTGCATTTATATTAAAAATGACTTTTCTTCCCCAATAATGTTTCCACACCAAATATGGATAAAAATCCATCTGAGAATGAAGGAGAAGTAGGATATTAAAGCTAATTTAAGTTAAGAAAATTTCCCCTTTTGGGGCCTGCCCCTCTGCCTCTAGGGTAGACCTTACTCATTTATATAAAATAAATGTCCTCCTCAATTAATTTTCAACACCAAAATATGGAAGTTATACACTCAAGGTTTTAAGGAGGAGTAGCGTTTTTAAATAAAAAAAGTTTACCCATGGCGCATTACACATGGCGGCACGAGGACGGATGAAGCACGATGACTATAGGTCATCCTGACCTTCAAGTCAGATGACCTAAAAAATCCAAAATGGCGACCTCAAATAGATCGTGTTATCTGGCAGGTTGTCCGCAATAAAGAACCCCCACCAACTTTTGACCTTTATGTCTTCGATGGGAGGGGGGGGGTCTTTATTGCGATCAAAATACAGTATCAAAAATTTCAGAATGGGAAGAAAATAAATTTAAAAAGATGTTTTGCAGAAATCTGAATATTTTGATATCAAAGTGGTAGACTTCCGCGTGAATTGGTAGGATTAACATGTAATGCCCCTGGTCCTCACATTTTCCCCCAGAGAGTGGTCCCAAGTTAATTTCCTTGTTTATACTATGTAACAGGGAGAGGAGAAATATAGCAGTCAATGAACCCGAAACTCCCGAAAACACTACGAATGCTTCTACCACTAAAAATATAAGCTACCAGGACATAGATGATTGTCACCACTCTTACAGCTTACATTTTTCATATTTGTTTTAATATTATTTCAGATTGTTAACAAATTTTTTAGGATTAAACTCATTCTCTTCAGCTTTAGATATTCCTCAATATATCTAAAAACTTACTTTCCTGATCAGCATTTAATACAGGTTCTTGTTATAATTTATATGTATAATACTTTTGAACTCTAAGGTGACTTAACAGGTATGGTCCATGAGCCTCCTGTTTGTATATATTTCATTGTATTTTCCTGTTACTGGCATGTCCAAGATGAACTCTATACATTTATTGTATGTTATGTTGCGGGTAGGAATTATATATAACCGTCGTGTTTACAAGTGTAAACGTCATACAAGTACTTTTCCAAAGAAAATGATATAAATTGAACTCACAAAAATAATATCATCACCAATGGATACCTACCCACACAGGAAATAAAAATAACTGTGTAATGTTGCAAAGATGTAAATACCCAACATATTAAATTGATTTCTTTGATAGGAAACAGAGTCAGGTGGTTGGAAAGGGACACTAACACTGTAAAGGAATACTTCAAATCATATATTGATGATGCTTCTAGATCAGATAGAGCAGGATCACCTTCCTGGTATGTATGAAATGGCCATATTAAAGACATTGTTTATACTCATCAACTGATTTAGCAAGGCACTTACTTTAGACAAATTTTATTGTACAAAACAATAAAGGGTCAAGGCAAATATTACTCTGGGATCAGCTGAGGTATGATTTTACCCATTAATATATATTTAATGGTTCAGTAAATATTTATACAAGGTGTTTTGTGATGCTATAAAAAACCATACAGGTCAAAGACTAAACATGTATATGTATGTTCAAAAAATAATATTATATTACGGATACCAGATTGCCATAAGTTCATGTAATTAACTTTTGTGCATATGTGTTATACTATTGATATGCATTTTCAACACTGACCTTCACAGTGTGTTCAAATGTGAAGAACTTAAAAGCATATCTGGTAGCCACTATTGTAGTAATAACAAGGGATTTGGTGAAAATCCTCATGTGCACTTTAGATCCATATCAGACCTGTTTTAAACTAGTAATATTTTGTCATGCTTATCAATATATCATTTCTTGGTGCATTCAAACATAACTCAATTGATAAAGGTGTTGTATCAAGGCTAAACCTTAGTTTTTCAGGTCACCCTGACCATAGGTCATGGTGTCGTCCATCGTTCGCGTGCGACGTCCGTAAATGTTTCCTTTGTGAACACAATAACTTGAGTAAATATTCAACGAGCTTAAAAGGGAACTCGATCTATACGTAGACTAACATTTGAAAGATCTTGGATGAGGTTGAAAATTGACTGATTCTAATGTAAATTACGGAGTTATTGCCCTTTGCAATGATAATTATTATTGTACATATTATATTATTTCAAGCCTCACAAATCTCATGACAATAATGCTTTGATATTTCTTTACATTTCAGGAAAAGGCAAAAGTATATCGCTATCATCAAAAATCACTCCAAAACATATTAGGAAGCATTGATGTGGAAAAGAAAATCTCTCTGATCAAGACGAAAGATTTTAATGAAAGGAAATAAGACCAGAAGAATCGTCTTCAAAACAGTTAAACACCAATGTGGAAGTGAATTTTTTCTGGAAGCACCAACTGACATTTGGGAAATATTTATTAAGGTACATGTAAGCCATTATCCACTGGCTTGAAAATCACTGTTATATGCTTATCATTTAGCCAAAAACGCTTTCAAACATACGCCTAAATTGCAAGTCTAGTTCATATGTCATTTCTTTACCATCAGATATTGGAAAGAAAATGTCCCTTCCTAGAAATAAAAGATCACCAAAAGCCACCTTAATATATCACTTGCATTGAGAAAGTAATATCCCTCCAACACTGTTGGCGGGACATGGTGAAAAATGAATTAACAGATAGCTGTCCAACCCAAAAGCATGCTTCATGCATTCCGTTCATGAATGCTATTCATCACATAAAACACAGGCAAAGGTGATTCCAGAAATGGCAGAATCAAATACTCTTCATAGATTGGAAAAGGTCTCAAGGCCCTCTACAAAAAATTGTGAATTATATGGAGGGAAGGGGTTAAGTTTACTATAGTTTATATAGTGAAAAAACACATTTTTGAGCATTATTTGGTAATTTAATGATAGAAAATTAGTTAAATGTTGTCAGAATTATCCCTATGAAATGGCCATTGAATCCTATTAAACAAATTTTCCATGACCTGACTCCTAGGGGCCGTATAGGCGGGGCCAGAAGGGGTCAATAGCCTTAAAACTTCAAAAATCTTCTTCTTAGATTCTGGAACTTGTAGAATCAAATACTCCTCATAGATGGAGAGGTCTTAAGGTCCTTTACAAAAATTGTGAATATATATACGTTTGGGGTTTCATGTTTCCCCCTGGGGAAGGGTCAAGTTTACTATAGTTTATATATAGGGAAAAACACTTTTGTGAATGTTATTTGCTTATTTCTTAGGAAATATAGTCAAACTGGGTTAGAAAAATTTAGCCGAGACAGCAATTTTATCGGTCATAAATCCATAATCAGTTCTGGCCGACCCCCAGGGGCCTTAGGGGTGGGGCCAAAAAGGGTCAAATAGGCTTAAATTTTAAAAAATCTGCTTCTGAATTCACAGGGTTTGATGGAACCAAATACTCTTCATAGATAAAAAGTGAAAATTTATAAAATCACTGACACTGACTGACTTCTATGTTTGGTTTTGTTGTTTAACGTTGGCCAAAGCAAAATCGGAATTTTTAGCATAAGGTTTGGTAAACATAATACACGTAACTATCAATATGAGAAAAAAAAAATTAAAATTCTAATACGAAGGTTCAACTTTAAAAGTTTATTCTGATTCATAAATACTTTTTACAGATTTGAACCAACTTTCAATTCTCTTTCTGTAGCAGCACTCAGTTGACCGTCAAGGCCTCTTGGGCCTCTTGTATTATAAATACTTTATTAACACAGAGACTAGCTATATGTGTTTTAAGTTAGATAAGCCTCCAAACTGTTACAAATGTTTGAGAGAGAACAGATCTCGGTTCTACGAGGCCTTGATACAGTTCTCTCTCCAACATATTGTACATTTTTCGGCTTATCTCCATAACATATTTAAACAGTGATTATTCTTATCTGGAATTCCAATGATAGTTTCTGTTAGAGGCTGGCAAGTTTTATAATTAGATGGCAAGTAGTTAATGCAGTACAGAAGAAATTAAATTCACAAAAAGTACTCATACCAACAAAAACAAGTATCAATAAGCCTTATATGACTAAATCAGCTTGTTACTGAACTTTATGCGGAGGTAAACCATTGGATTTTCCATTTTTGAGACCTTTTTACAACTGCTCCTATATATTGTTATTCAGTTATTGACTACAGATTGTACAGACTATTGTCATAATTTGCAAAACATGTTAGATGTGCATATATATTATACATAGTTGTTTTGGTGTCATATATATATGTTAACCAGTTTACTATAAACAATGTTTTTATAGACAAAATATATCTGACAACTGACCTTTCAAACAAATTTGTGGTTAATTCATTTTCATTGAAACTTCACAGCAATGTAGGGACAATGTGTTTAAAAGACGTGCATGTATACCCAATGGTGTGTTGCCATGGTATGTCAAGGTCACTATAATATACACATATTTTTACAAAATAACCAATAAAACCTACTAGCTTTTTAATCAATTTTGTTTAAACTTGACGCATTAAAAAAAAATGATGTACATGTAATATATGCTTCAATAACATTGTTAACACGGAAACATAATGGAGGAACATTTGGTATCCATGCATGGTCTTGCTGAAATGAGGTTGGGGGTGGCATTTCTAGTTTGGTTCATAAACAGATGAAATACATATATTATAAAAGCCCTCTATTTTAATCCTCTTGATAAAAAATAGAATCATATGAATTTCAATTTACTTCAATTTTAGGTGAAAGCTCCAACGTATCACACTTTATTCAAGAAAGGAGAGGCAATAGAGTAAGAACGAAGAAGATCACATAAGATGACTCAAAAGACTAAAGGCATTCCACAAAAGATTAAGGCAACAGAGCATTGGAAGTCAGAAAGAAGGAATTAGAGAAGAATTCACGACAACACAATTAATTTTCAAGAGGAAGCTGAAGATGTTGTACCAAAATTGAGTAAAATATGAGTCAGTCTGAAGTTGAAATAAAAAAGCAAAATTGATGAAGTACTCAAAAAATTTGATATCAAGTTCAGCAGGTTCAGGTAGATTTGTGTCTCTAAATTAATTAAGCTTCTTTAATCATGCCATGGTGCAGTGTCAGGTGTCTGTCAACATTCCTGTAATTCACTACTATATATAGTCATAAAGTCATGTGGTTAATCCTGAGTCCCTGTGCAAACTAGTTATATTTTGTCTTCTTATATATCATTTTATTGGGATACTTAAACATGATAAAAAATAATTCCAAATAACGTGTTACAAAATACTTGTACGTGCACAAACCGTATTTGGAAATGTTATCTTATACCAGGAATATGAAACACAGGACACAAAGTGGGAGATGTTTTTGAAAATTGACAGATTTTGACAAGTTTTCACGGATTATTCCAGTTTAATGTAAGGTTTGCAATGAGCGATATATTTAATATTGAAAGGTACAACTTACCACCGATTTACACAAAACTAAAATTACACCACTTTTAAAAAAAATTTGACGTAGATTGAATAAATGAACTCTCAGGCAAACCATAAACACATATTAAAGAGATTGGCAACCCCGCCAATTTAACAATCGGCAGCTGTACCTCTGTATGTGCTGTTAGGGGTTTTTTGATAAACAATTAATTTTTTAAGTAGTTAAAGTTAGCTTTCGCCCAATGAAATATAAAGACTACAAAATTGAAATTTATCCTGTACATTGATATAATCTTCAGATCATTTTCAATGTATACAGCGAACAATATGGGTGGTCAGTTGCCTAGCTTGACCAAGAAAATACTCCTCTAAAAATAGAGCGAAATCAAGCTTTACATAGAGCATGATGTATTTTTTTTCAAAAAACGAGCCGCATCAAACAAACGGAAGCAACAAAATATCAGAAAGCTTCATTTGCATACTATCCTGTTAGTCTGACATCGTGATAAATCAAAGATTTCCTTCAATTTTGTTTTCAAGACACATTTGTTCAATCTCATACGCATAAAGGAATTAAATAGAGGTATTTTTAATATGTTTTTTTTGTAT
>SAYR01032038.1:0-13076 GCA_004382745.1 Argopecten irradians irradians
AGTAATAGACAAATAATGTAGGTGGTAAACACTAAGTAGTATTATAAAGGTCTGTACTGGTATTAAATCCTAGTTAATAGACAAAGTAATGTAGTTGGTAAACACTAAAGTATATTTATAAAGTCTGATTAAATTAGTAATACACAAAGTAATTAACCCGGTGGTAAACACTAAGTTCATATTATAAAATGTCTGTATTAATCCTAGTAATACACAAGTATGTAGTGGACTAATATATTATTAAAAGTCCTGTTTAAATCTTAGTAATACACAAAGTAATTAGGGTAAACACTAAGTCATATTATAAAGTCTGTATTAAATCCTATAATACCCACAATAGTAAATATGAAGGTGGTTAAACCACTAAGTCATTTATTATAAAAGTCTGGTATTAAAGCCTAAGTATAGGGACAAAGTAATGTAGGTTGGTAAACATAAGTAATATTATAAAAGTCTGTATAATCTAGTAATAGACAAAGTTATGGTAGGTGGTAAACACTAGGTAATATTATAATAAAATCATGATTAAATCTAGTAAATAGACAAAGTTATGTAGGTGGTAAACACTAGGTAATGATCTAAAGTCTGTTATGAGTATTAATTCCTGTAATAGACAAAGTAATGATAGGTGGTAAAACATAAGTAATATTATAAAGTCTGTATTAAATCCTAGTAATAGACAAAGTTAGTAGGTTGGTAAACACTAGGTAATATTATAGTTCTGTATTAAATCCTAGTAATAGACAAAGTTATGTAAGGTGGTACAACACTAGGTTAATGTCATAAAGTCTGTACGAGTATTTAAATCCTAGTAATAGACAAAGTATGTAGGTGGTAAACACTAAGTAATTTATAAATGTTGTTTTAATTCAGTAATAGACAAAGTAATGAGTTGGTAAACACTAAGTATATTATAAAGTCTTTATTAAATCTCCTAGTACATAGACAAGTAATGTAGGTGGTAAACACCAAGTAATATATAAAAAGTCTGTATTTAAATCTAGTATGAGAGCAAGTAATGTATGGGTTTGGTAAACACTAGTAATATTTATAAAAGTCTGTATAATCCTAGTATAGACAAAGTTATGTAGGTGGGTGAAGACTAAGAATATTATAAAAAGTGCTGATATTAAATCCTAGTAATACACAAAGTATTATGAAGGTGGTAAACACTAAGTAAATTATAAAAGTCTGTAGTTAAAATCCTAGTAAAGACAAGTAATGTTGGTGGTAAACCACTAAGTCATATTTGATAAAAGTCTGTATAAATCCTAGTAATAGACAACAGTAATGAAGGTGGTAAACACTAAGTATATTATAAAAGTCTGTATTATAACCTAGTAATAGACAAAGTAATGTAGGTGTAAACACTAAGTAATATTATAAAAGTCTGTATTAATCCTAGTAATAGACAAAGTAATGTAGTGGTAAACACTAAGTAGTATTATAAAAGGCTCGATTCATGTACTGAGTATTAAATCCTAGTAATTAGACAAGTAATTAAAGTGGTAAACACTATAGTAATATTTATAAAGTCTGTATTAATCCTATAATAGACAAAGTAATGGAAGTGGTAAACACTAGTAATATTATAAGAAGTCTGTATTAAATCCTAGGTGACAATTACACAAAGCTAATGTGTGGTAAACACTAAGTAATATTATAAAAGTCTGTGATTAAAATCCTTAGTAATAGAAAAGTAATGTATGGTGGTAAACACTAAGTAATATTCCTATTAAAGTCTGTTATTAAATCCTAGTTATACACAAGTAATTAAGGTGGTAAACAACTAAGTCAGATTATAAAAGTCTGTATTAAAGCCTAGTAATACACAAAGTAATGTAGGTGGTAAACACAAGTAATATTTATAAAAGTCTGTTATTAAATCCTAATAATACACAAAGTAAAATGAAGGTGGTAAACATAAGTAATATTATAAAAGTCTGTATTTAAATCCTAGCAATACACAAAGAATGTAGGTGGTAAACACTAAGTAATATGTATAAAAGTCTGTATTAATCCTTAGTAATAGACAAAGTAATGTGTGGTAAAAACACTAATAGTAATATTATAAAGTCTGTATTAAATCCTAGTATTAACAAAGTAATATAAAGGGTAAACACTAAGTATATTATAAAATCTGTATATAAATCCTAGTAATACACAAAGTTAATGTAGGTGGGTAACCTTAAGTATTTATAAAAGTCTGTAAAATTCCTAGTAATACACAAAGTAATTAAGGTGGGTAAACACTAAGTCATATATAAAGTCATGTTATAAAATCGTATAGTAATAGACAAGTTTAATGAAGGTTTGGTAAACACAAGAATATTATAAAGTCTGTATAAAATCCTGTAATAGACAAAGTAATGTAGTGGTAAACATAAGTAATATTATAAAAATCTGTTATTAAATCCTGTAATACACAAAGTAATGAAGGTGGGTAACACTAAGTCATATTATAAAAGTCTGTGATTAAATCCTAGTAGATAGACAAAGTAATGTAGGTGGTAAAACACTAAATAATATTATAAAAGTCTGTATAAATACCTAGTGAATAGACAAAGTAATGAAGGTGGTAAACCTAATATATTATAAATCTGTATTAAATCCTAGTAATAGACAAGTAATATGTAGGTGGTAACCTAAGTAATATTATAAAAGCTGTATTAATCCCTGTAATAGACAAAGTAATGAAGTTGGTAAAACATAGTCATATTTATAAAATCTGTCTGGTACTTTAATCCTAGTAATAGACAAGTAATTAGGTTGGTAAAAACACTAGTAAATATTATAAAAGTCTGTATTTAAATCCTAAGTAATAGACAAAGTAATGAAAGGTGGTAAACACTAAGTAATATTATAAAAGTCTGTATAAATCTAGTAATAGACAAAGTAATGAAGGTTAGTAAACACTAAGAATATTATAAAAATCGATATAAATCAGTAATAGACAAAGTAATGAGTGGATAAACACTAAGTAATATTATAAAAGTCTGTATTAAATTCTAGTAATAGAGCAAAGTAATGAAGGGTTGTAAACACTAGTCGATATTATAAAAGTTCTGTATTTAAATCCTTTGTTATAGACAAATAATGAGGTGGTAAACACAAGTAAGTATATAAAAGTCTGTATTAAATTCCTAGTAATAGAAAAGTAAATGAAGGTGGTAAACACTAAGTCATTATTATAAAGTCTGTATTAAAATTCTAGTAATAGACAAAGTAATGTGTAGGTGTTAAACACTATAAGCTAATATATTATAAAAGTCTGTATTAAATTCCTTAAGTAAATAGACAAAGTAATGAAGGTGGTAAACACTAAGATCATATTATAAAAAGTCTGTATTAAATCCTAGTAATAGACAAAGAATGAAGGTGGTAAACACTAAGTCAATATAATAAAGTCATGTATTAAAATCCTTAGTAATAGACAAAGTAATGAGGTTGGTAAAACACTAAGTCAATTTAAAAGTCTGTTATTAAATCCTAGTAATAGACAACAAGTAAGTAGTGGTAAACACTAAGTAATATTTATAAAAGCTGTTTAATCCTAGTAATACACAAGTATTAATGGTGGTAAAACACTAAGTAATATTATAAAAGTCTTATTAAATCCTAGAAATTAGACAAAGTAATGGTAGGTGGTAAAACACTAAGTAATATTATAAAGTCTTGTATTAAATCCTGTAATAGACAAAGTATGTTAGGTGGTAAACACTAAGTAATATTATTAAAGTCATGTACTGGTATTAAATCCTATATAGACAAAGTAATTGTAGGTGGTAAACACTAATAAAGATTATAAAGTCTGTATTAAATCCTAGTAATAGACAAAGTAATGAAGGTGGTAAACCACTAAGTAATATTATAAAAGTCTGTACTGGTTATAAATCCTAGAATAGAACAAAGTAATGTATGTGGTAAACACTAGTAATATTATAAAAAGTCTGTATTAAATCCTTGTAATACACAAAGTAATGTAGGTGGTAAAACATAAGTGAATATTATAAAAGTTCTTACTGGTTTAAATCCTAGTAATAGACAATATAATGTAGTAGTAACCACTAAGTAAATATTATAAAAGTCTGTACTGGGTATTAAATCCTAGTAATTACACAAGAGTAATGTACGGGTGGTAAACATAAAGTTAATTTATAAAAGTTCTAGTATTAAATCTAGTAATAGACAAAGTAATGTAGGTAGTAAACCACTATCATATTATAAAAGTCTGTATTAAATGCCTAGTAATAGACAAGTATATGAAAGGTTGTTAAAACCACTAAGTCATATTTATAAAAGTCTGATATTAAATCCTATAATAGGACAAAGTAATGTAGTAGTAAACACTAGTCCATATTATAAAAAGTCTGTTATTAAATACCTAGTTATGACAAAGTAATGTAGGTAGTAAACACTAAGTATATTATAAAGTCTGTACTGGGTATTAAATTCCAGTAATAGACAAAGTAATGTTAGCGGTGGTAACACTAAGTAGTATTATAAAAGTCTGTACTGGGTATTAAATCCTGTAATAGACAAAGTAATGTAGGTGGTAAACACTAATAATATTATAAAAAGTCTGGTATTAAATCCGTGAGTAATACACAAAGGTAATTAAGGTGGTAAACACTAGTCATATTATAAAAGTCTTATGTAAATAGGACCCTTAGTAATACACAAAGTAATGTATGGTGGTAAACACTATAATATTTATAAAAGTCTGTATTAAATCCTGTTTAATAACAAGGTAATTAACGGTGGTAAAACACTAAGTCATCATTATAAAAAGTCTGTATTAAATCTCCTAGTAATAAAACCCAAAAAAGGTAATGGAAAGGGGTGTCGGTTTGTAACCAAAAAAACTTAAAAAAAGGGTCACATTACTAAAAGTCTGTATAAATCCTAGTAACTAGACAAGAGTTAAGTAGGGGTAAAACTAAGGATATTATAAGAAGATCAATTATTAAATCTCTCGTAAAGACAGTTATGAGGTTTGGTAAAAAGGTAATATTATAAAAGTCCTGTATTTACAATCTAGTAATAGACCAAAGTTATGTAGGTGGTAAACCACTAGGTAATGATCTAAAAGTCTGTACTGAGTATTAAATTCCTAGTAATAGACCAAAGTAATGTAGTGTGGTAAACACTAGTAATATTTATAAAGTCTTTATTTAATTCTAAGTAACTTAGACAAAGTAATGAGCGGTGGTAAACACTAAGGTAATATTTAAAAAGTTCGTGATTAAATCCTAGTAATAGACAAGAGTTAATGGCTTAGGTTTAATAACACCAAGTAATATTATAAAAGTCTTATTAAAAATCTGAGTTAATAACAAAGTAATGAAGGTGGTAACACTAAGTATATTATAAAAGTCTGTATTAAATCTATAGTTAATAGACCAAAAGTATGTTGGTTGGGGGGTTAAAACCCCCCCATTTTAAGTTCATATTATAAAAGTCTGTATTAAATCCTGTAATAAGACAAAGTAAATGAAGGTTGGTAAACCTAAGTAATATTATAAAAGTCTGTTTAAATCTGAAGTATAGACAAAGTACATGAGGTGGTAAAACCAACTAAGTAAATACTTATAAAAAGGTCTGTATTAAATCCTTTAATAGACAAAGTAATGAAGGTGAGTAACACTAAGTCATATTATAAAAGTCTGTTATTTAAACATCCAGTAATAGACAAAAGTTATGTAGGTGGTAAACACTAAGTAATAGTGTGTGAGTTCTGTATTAAAGTCCCTAGTAATGACAAAGTAATGTAGGTGGTAAACACTAAGTAATATTATAAAAGTTGTATTAAATCGCCTAGTAATAGACAACAGTAATGTAGGTGGTTAAACATAAGTATATATTATTAAAAGTCTGTACTGATATTAAATCTATAATAGACAAAGTAATTTAAGGTGGTAACACTAAGTAAATATATATAAAAGTCTGTATTAAAATTCCTCAGTAATAGACAAAGTAAGAAGAAATCTTTAGTACGCATATGTCCGTGGTTAACACTAAGTAATATTATAAAAGTCTGTATATACAATCCTAGCAATACACAAAGTTAATGTAGGTTGGTAAACACTAAGTATATTATAAAAGTCTGTATAAATCCTTAGTAAATAGACAAGTAATGTAGGTGGTAAAACACTAAGTATATAATAAGTCTGTATTAAATCTAGTAATAGACAAAAGTAATTAAGTGGTAAACACTAAGTATATTATAAAAGGTCTTGTATCTAAATCCTAGTAATAGACAAAGTAGTATGTGGTAAACACTAGTAATATTATAAAAGTCTGGTATTAAATCCTAGTATATACACAAAAAGTAATAAGGTGGATTAAACACTAAGCATATTATAAAAGTCTGTTACTGGGGTATTAAATCTAGTAATAGACAAAGTAATGTTAGGTGGTAAACCACTAAAGTTATTTATAAAAGTCTGTATTAAATCCTAGTAATACACAAATAATGTAGGTGGTAAACACTAAGTATATTATAAAAGTCTGTATTAAATCCTAGTTAATACACAAGTAAAAGGTGGTAAAACCACTAAGTCAATATTATAAAGTTCTGTATTTAATACCTAGTAATAGGACAAAGTAATGTAGGTTGGTAAACACTAGTAATATTATAAAAGTTCTGTATTAAAATCCTATAAAGTAATTAGACAAAGTAATGAGGTTGGTAAACCACTAAAGTCATATTATCAAAAGTCTGTACTGGTATTAAATCCTAGTAATAGACAAAGTAATGTAGGTTGGTAAACACTTAAGTAATATTATAAAGTCTGTATTACATCCTAGTAATAGGACAATAGTAATGAAGGTGGTAAACACTAAGTTATATTATAAAGTCTGTATTAAATCTAGTAATAGGACAAGTAATGAAGGTGGAAACACAATCATTATAAAAGGTCTGTATTAAATCCTAGTTAAATAGACAAGTAAATGAAGGTGGTAAACATAAGTAATATTTATAAAAAGTCTGTATTAAATCCTGTAAAGACAAAAGTAATGAAGGTGGAAACACTAAGTATATTAATAAAAGTCTGTATTAAATCCTAGTAATAGACAAAGTTATGTAGGTGGTAAACACTAAGTAATATTATAAAAGTCTGTATTAAATCCTAGTAATAGACAAAGTTATGTAGGTGGTAAACACTAGGTAATGATCTAAAAGTCTGTACTGAGTATTAAATCCTAGTAATAGACAAAGTAATGTAGGTGGTAAACACTAAGTAATATTATAAAAGTCTGTATTAAATCCTAGTAATAGACAAAGTTATGTAGGTGGTAAACACTAATAATATTATAAAAGTCTGTATTAAATCCTAGTAATAGACAAAGTAATGTTGGTGGTAAACACTATAACGTTACTTACTAAATTTTGGTTCTTTCCAGGAAGTTGTTACTCTTCAGTTTAAAGCTCTCCACTTGGATAAAAAGGACTTCTTTGGTAAATCTGATCCCTATTTGGTGTTTTATAGAGCTAATGAAGACAACAGGTAAGTGTTTTGTCAGCTGAGCAATCCACTTAAATGTCAATGATACAAACACACTTAAATCAATAAAGCATTGCTATATTATTTATAAATTCTGTTTGGATGCAGCCATGCTTTTTAAATTTGATACTCTTAATAATGATTATTGATAATTTTTATACTTTAGATACTCTTGTATTTATCTTATTGTTTGTTTTCTTTTTAGTTATACCATTGTACATAAAACAGAGGTTATAAAGAACACTCTCAATCCAACATGGCGACCCTTCACCATACAAGCCAGGGCTTTATGTAACGGCGACTACGATAGGTCTGTTCTTGTTTTAAGCCCCGTATCATCAAATATCATTGGTTAACAATAAAGTTATAACATTCCATTACAGTTTAAACGATTTGTCATCTTAGATATTTGATGTATGATTTCTTATGATTATAAACTTGTAAATATAAAACAACAAAAATGGCTAGTAACTTTTTATAAAGAAAAATAAATAACATTAATCTGAAATTTCTGTATCTGATTTCAGGTCGGTCAAGGTCGAGTGTTATGACTGGGATAGTGATGGAAGGTAAGATTTCAGGTCGGTCAAGGTCAAGTGTTATGATTGGGATAGTGATGGAAGGTAAGATTTCAGGTCGGTCAAGGTCAAGTGTTATGACTGGGATAGTGGTGGAAGGTAAAATTTCAGGTCGGTCAAGGTCAAGTGTTATGACTTGGATAGTGATGGAAGGTACGATTTCAGGTCGGTCAAGGTCGAGTGTTATGACTGGGATAGTGATGGAAGGTCAGATTTCAGGTCGGTCAAGGTCGAGTGTTATGACTGGGATAGTGGTGGAAGGTAAAATTTCAGGTCGGTCAAGGTCAGGTGTTATGACTGGGATAGTGATGGAAGGTAAGATTTCAGGTCAGTCAAGGTCAAGTGTTATGACTGGGATAGCGATGGAAGGTAAGATTTCAGGTCGGTCAAGGTCAAGTGTTATGACTGGGATAGTGGTGGAAGGTAAGATTTCAGGTCAGTCAAGGTCAAGGTCACTATTGCTGTCTTTGTTTAATTCTCATATTTTGGTACCATTATAAATATTACCAGCTGCTTACATTATGCTACATTTTAACACATAGATTAAGAATTTGTTTATAATATAAGGTTGTTAGGTTACTGAACAAAATGGATTTCATGTTACAGCAGAATCATAAAATATTATTTTGGTTTTTCTTTGTCTTAATTAAGGATTGTTAAGTAGCCAAAGGCAAAGAGACAATTACTTTGTGTTTATTGAAGGATTTAGATTAGATTGTGTTATGATTTTTTTGTTTCTTTACAGTCACGATTTTATAGGAGAATTTACCACAAATATGAGAGAGCTGAGCAGAGGCCCAGGTTCTAATAACCAGTTTTCTGTAAGTACATCAATAGTTCAATACATCAAAGTAGAGCTCTATACTGTAACTAATAGTTTCTGGTAAATATGAGAGAGATGAGTTTTACTCCATACTGTAACTAACAGTCTTTGGTAAATATGAGAGAGCTGAGTCAAACTCCATGCTGTAACTAACAGTTTCTGGTAAATATGAGAGAGCTGAGTCTAACTCCATGCTTTAACTTATAGTTTTTGGTAAATATGAGAGAGTTGAGTCTAACTCCATGCTGTAACTAATAGTTTTTGGTAAATATGAGAGAGCTGAGTCTAACTCCATGCTGTACCTTATAGTTTTTGGTAAATATGAGAGAGCTGAGTCTAACTCCATGCTGTAACTAATAGTTTTTGGTAAATATGAGAGAGCTGAGTCAAATTCCATGCTGTAACTAATAGATTTTGGTAAATATGAGAGAACTGAGTCTTACCCCATGCTGTAACTAGCAGTTTTTGGTAAATATGAGAGAGCTGAGTCTAACTCCATGCTTTAACTTATAGTTTTTGGTAAATATGAGAGAGTTGAGTCTAACTCCATGCTGTAACTAATAGTTTTTGGTAAATATGAGAGAGCTGAGTCTAACTCCATGCTGTAACTAATAGTGTTTGGTAAATATGAGAGAGCTGAGTCTAACTCCATGCTGTAACTTATAGTTTTTGGTAAATATGAGAGAGCTGAGTCTATCTCCATGCTCATCTGTTAAAAACACACTGCATCCTGTAATGCTGCAAATTGCTGTAAGGTCAGCAGTCTAACACAGAGAATGGGAATATGGAGTTTTTACTTAATTTAGACTTTCCATAGATGTGGCTATGTATTTTCACAATATATTCGTCATTCAGATTCTTGTCCTTTTGAAAGGAAAAAGTCACCAGGTAGATGACATAGAGTTAGATTGTGTGATCGTAATGCTGTATTTATTCTACAGCGGTAGTAGACTGTGAGATGTTTGGTGTTAACATAATAACCATGGTGGTGTACCACAGCGGTAGTAGACTGTGAGATGTTTGGTGTTACATAATAACCATGGTGGTGTACCACCGCCGTAGTAGACTGTGAGATGTTTGGTGTTACATAATAACCATGGTTGTGTACCACAGCGTAGTAGACTGGTGGATGTTGGTGTTAACATAATAACCATGGTGGTGTACGCAAGCTGTAGTAGCCTGTGAATTGTTTTGGTGTTAACATAATACGCATGGTGGTCGTACACGGCAGGTAGTAGACTGTGGAGTGTTTGGTGTTACTAATCCATGGTGGTGTAGCCACAGCCGTAAGTAGACTGTGAGATGTTTGGTTCGTTAAATAATAACCATGGTGGTGTAGCCACAGGCGTAGTAAGACTCGTGAGATGTTTGGTGTTACATATCATGGTGGTTGTACACAGTGCCCGTAGTAGACTGTGAGATGTTTGGTGTTAACTAACCATATGGTGGTGTACCACGACGCGTAGTAGACTGTGAGATTGTTTTGGTGTCTTACACTAATAACCATCGGTGGTGTACCAGCGGCGTGTACTGACTGTTGGAAGATGTTTGTTGGTGTTAAATTAAACATAACCATGGTGGTGTACCACAGGCGGTATGTAGGAACTGTGAATGATTTTGGTGTTTACAGTATGACCTGGTTGTTGCCGGGGGTGGTTTTAATTGCGTAGAGAGTGATGGTGAAATCTGTGGTGTACCAGCAGTGTTAGTGGTGTTAACATAATAACCATGGTGGTGTTACCACGGCGCGTAGTAGAGTGTGGAGATGTTTGGGTTGTTATTGTTACATAAATAACCATGGTGGTGTACCACAGCCGTAGTAGACTGTGGAGATGTTTGGTGTTAACATATAAACTGGTGGTGTACACAGCGGTAGTGAACCTGTGAGATGTTTGGTGTTAAATAATAACCATGGTGGTGTACCAACAGCGTAAGTAGACTGTGAGATGTTTGGTGTTAACATAATAACCATGGTGGTTAACCAAGCGAGTGTAGAGATGTGAGATGTTTGGTGTTAACATAATAACCATGGTGGTGTACCACAGCCGTAGTAGACTGTGAGATGTTTGGTGTTAACATAATAACCATGGTGGTGTAGACGGCCGTAGTAGACTGTGAGATGTTTGGTGTTAACATAATAACCATGGTGGTGTACCACAGCGGTAGTAGACTGTGAGATGTTTGGTGTTAACATAATAACCATGGTGGTGTACCACAGCGGTAGTAGACTGTGAGATGTTTGGTGTTAACATAATAACCATGGTGGTGTACCACGGCCGTAGTAGACTGTGAGATGTTTGGTGTTAACATAATAACCATGGTGGTGTACCACAGCGGTAGTAGACTGTGAGATGTTTGGTGTTAACATAATAACCATGGTGGTGTACCACAGCGGTAGTAGACTGTGAGATGTTTGGTGTTAACATAATAACCATGGTGGTGTACCACAGCGGTAGTAGACTGTGAGATGTTTGGTGTTAACATAAAATACCAGGTGGTGTAACCACAAGCGGTAGTAGACTGTGAGATTGTTTGGTGTTAACAATAATAACCATGGTGGTGTACCGGCGCTAGTAGACTGTGAGATGTTTTGGTGTTAACATAATAACATGGTGGTGTTAGCACGGCCGTAGTAGACTGGTGAGATGTTTGGTGTTACTATAATAAATGGTGGTGTAGCCACAGCGGTAGTAAGACTGTGAGATGTTTGGTGTTAACATAATACTATGGTGGTGTAACCAAAAGCGGTAGTAGACGTGAGATGTTTGGTGATTACATAATCATGGTGGTGTACCACAGCGTAGTAGACTGTGAGATGTTTGGTGTTAACATATAACATGGTGGGTACCAACAGGCCGTAGTGACTGTGAGAATGTTTGGTTGTTAACATAATAACATGGTGGTGTACCACAGCCGTAGTAGACTGTGAGATGTTTGGTGTTACCATAATAACCATGTGGTGTTGTAGCACGGCTGTAGTAAGACTGTGAGATGTTTGGCTTGTTCATACATACCATCGGTGGGTGTAACCACGGCCGTAGTAGACTGGTGAAAATGTTTGGGTGTTAACATAAATAACATGTGTTGGCAGGTGTACAAGCTAGACTGTGGAGATGTTTGGTGTTAACATATAACCATGGTGGTGTACACAAGCGTAAGTAGACTGTGAGGTTGTTTGGTGTTACATAATAACATGGCTGGTGTCACAGCTGCAGTAAGACCTGTGAGATGTTTGGTGTTAACTATAATAACCATGGTGGTGTACCAAGCAGTAGTAGACCTGGTGAGATGTGGGTACTATACAGGTGTGTAACGGGTGTGTGATGGTACATAATAACCATGGTGGTGTAGCACAGCGGTAAGTAGACCTGTGAGATGTTTTGGTCGTTTACATAATAACCAGTGGTGGTGTTACCACAGCGGTAGTAGACGTGCGAATGTTTGGTGTTAACGATAATAACATGGTGGTGTACAGGCCGTGTAGACTGTGGAGATGTTTGGTGGTTAACACGATATAACCATGGTGGTGTACACAAAGCGGTAGTAGTGTGCGTGTTTGGTGTTACATTATAACCATGGTGGTGTACACACAGCGGTAGTAAGGAAACGTGAGATGTTTGGTTTTAACATAATAACATCGGTGGTTGTACCACAGGGTAAGATAAGGTATAGCTGGATGAGTGATGTTTGGTGTTAACATAATAACCATGGTGGTGTACAACGGCGTAGTATGAACTGTTGAGATGTTTGGTGTAACATATACGCATGGTGGTGTACACAGGGTATAGTTGTGAGAATGTTTTGGGTGTTTAACATAATAAACATGGTGGTCGTACCACAGCCGTTGTAGTAGATACTGTTGACAGATGTTGGTGTTATACATATAACCATTTACGGGTAGGACTGTGAATTTTTGTAAAAGGTGTCAACAGGGTAGTAGACTGTGAGAATGTTTGGTGTTAAATAATACACCATGGTGGTGTACAAGCGAGTAGACGTGAGATGTGGACTACAGGTGTAACAGCTATAGACTGTTGTTTGGTGTTAACATAATAACCATGGTGGTGTAGCACAGCCGTAGTAGACTGTGAAATGTTTGGTGTTAACATAATAACCATGGTGGTGTACCACAGCGGTAGTAGACTGTGAAATGTTTGGTGTTAACAT
>SAYR01032071.1:6362-44735 GCA_004382745.1 Argopecten irradians irradians
TAGTAGGTATGAGGATATATACATTATTAGTAGTATTTGAGGAAAATCATTATTTAGTAGTATTTGAGGATAGATACTACCTACTAATAATGTATATATCCTCAAATACCTACTAATAATGTATATATCCTCAAATACCTACTAACAATGTATATATCCTCAAATACCTACTAATAATGTATATATCCTCAAATACCTACTAATAATGTATATATCCTCAAATACCTACTAATAATGTATATATCCTCAAATACCTACTAATAATGTATATATCCTCAAATATCTACTAATAATGTATATATCCTCAAATACCTACTCATAATGTATATATCCTCAAATATCTAATAATGTATATGTCCTCAAATACCTACTCATAATGTATATGTCCTCAAATATCTAATAATGTATATGTCCTCAAATACCTACTAATAATGTATATGTCCTCAAATATCTACTAATAATGTATATATCCTCAAATATCTACTAATAATGTAGATATCCTCAAATACCTACTAATAATGTATATATCCTCAAATACCTACTAATAATGTATATGTCCTCAAATATCTACTAATAATGTATATATCCTCAAATACCTACTAATAATGTATATATCCTCAAATATCTACTAATAATGTATATATCCTCAAATATCTACTAATAATGTATATATCCTCAAATACCTACTAATAATGTAGTGGCTCAAAGACGTAACGGTTGTATTCCATATGACACTTGATCCTCCTACTCCTACTATAATACTACTAATAATGTAGTCTAAGATGTGTGTCAGCCGTCCTTACAATGACCCTCTATATCCATGTGCAGAGCTCCAAATTTTACTTTTTTGTGTCAATTGTAATGCATAGCTAAGCTCATTATCAACGTATTTCACAATGTATTAAAATCCCCGATTGTACATTATATATAAGGCCGTTATTCTAATGTAATTTTGAATACGAACTTACATATATATATATATATCATTTCATAACCTAGCATTTGCGATATTGCATATCATTAAATGTAATTAAATAAAACAGGAAATGATAAAATAAAAATGATAAGTCTATGAATCATACTGACCGGAAACAGACGTAAATGGAAGCTAATATACGTGCAGAGAAAGACGTCACAATATTAAAACGAATTTTCAAATTAATAAAAAATCTATTATAACACATGAACTAACCTACGATATTTACTGTCATTTTGAGGAGAACGTTTGTGAATTTGGTTATAAAACAACATCTTAACAATACTTCCTTGTTAATATCAATCTGAGCCTATTTCGCTAAGCACAACTTACACTAAAAAAACCTTGAATGATGTTATAAAGACAAAAAATAGTCTAGTATGAGGATATAAAGACAAAAACTAGCCTAGTATGAGGATATAAAGACACAAACTAGCCTAGTATGAGGTTATAAAGACAAAACTAGCCTAGTATGAGGTTATAAAGACAAAAACTAGCCTAGCATGAGGTTACGAAGACAAAAAATAGCCTAGTATGAGGTTATAAAGACAAAAACTAGCCTAGTATGAGGATATAAAGACAAAAACTAGCCTAGTATGAGGTTATAAAGACAAAAACTAGCCTAGTATTAGGTTATAAAGACAAAAACTAGCCTAGTATGATATTATAAAGACAAAAAATTAGTCTAGTATTAGGTTATAAAGACAAAAACTAGTCTAGTATGAGGATATAAAGACAAAACTAGCCTAGTATGAGGTTATAAAGACAAAAACTAGCCTAGCATGAGGTTACGAAGACAAAAATTAGTCTGGTATGAGGATATAAAGACAAAAACTAGCCTAGTATTAGGTTATAAAGACAAAAACTAGCCTAGTATGATATTATAAAGACAAAAAATTAGTCTAGTATTAGGTTATAAAGACGAAAAACAGTCTAGTATGAGGTTATAAAGACATAAACTAGCCTAGTATGAGGTTATAAAGACAAAAATTAGTCTAGTATGAGGGTATAAAGACAAAAACTAGCCTAGTATGAAGTTATAATGACAAAAAATAGTCTAGTATGCGGTTATAAAGACATAAACTAGCCTAGTATGAGGTTATAAAGACAAAAAATAGCCTTGTATGAGGTTGTAAAGACAAAAAATAGTCTGGTATGAGATTATAAAGACACAAACTAGCCTAGTATGAGGATATAAAGACAAAAACCTGCCTAGTATGAGGTTATAAAGACAAAAACTTGCCTAGTATGAGGGTATAAAGACAAAACCTAGTCTAGTATGAGGTTATAAAGACAAAAACTAGTCTAGTATGAGGTTATAAAGACAAAAAATAGTCTAGTATGAGGTTATAAAGTCAAAAACTAGCCTAGTGTGAGGTTATAAAGACAAAAACTAGCCTAGTCTGAGGTTTTAAAGACAAAAATTAGTCTAGTTTGAGGTTATAAAGACAAAAACTAGCCTAGTATAAGGTTATAAAGACAAAAAGTAGCGTAGTATGAGGGTATAAAGACAAAAAATAGTCTAGTATGAGGTTATAAAGACAAAAATAGTCTAGTATGAGGTTATAAAGACAAAAATGGTGTAATATGCGGATGTAAAGACAAAAACTAGCCTAGTATGAGGTTATAAAGACAAAAACTAGCCTAGCATGAAGTTATAAAGACAACAAAAATAGTCTAGTATGCGGTTATATAGACATAAACTAGCCTAGTATGAGGTTATAAAGACAAAAACTAGCCTAGTATGAGGTTATAAAGACAAAAACTAGTCTAGTATGAGGTTATCTAGACAAAAACTAGTCTAGTATGAGGATATAAAGACAAAAACTAGCCTAGTATGAGGTTATGAAGACAAAAACTAGTCTAGTATGAGGATATAAAGACAAAATTTAGCCTAGTATGAGGTTATAAAGACACAAACTAGCCTAGTATGAGGATATAAAGACAAAAACTAGCCTAGTATGAGGTTATAAAGACAAAAACTAGCCTAGTATGAGGTTACGAAGACAAAAACTAGTCTAGTATGATATTATAAAGACAAAAAATTAGTCTAGTATTAGGTTATAATGACAAAAAATAGTCTAGTATGAGGTTATAAAGACAAAAATTAGTCTAGTATGAGGTTATAAAGACAAAAACTAGCCTAGCATGAGAATATAAAGACAAAAACTAGCCTAGTATGAGGTTATAAAGACATAAACTAGCCTAGTATGAGGTTATAAAGACACAAACTAGCCTAGTATGAGGTTATAAAGACAAAAACTAGCCTAGTATGAGGATATAAAGACAAAAACTAGCCTAGTATGAGAATATAAGACAAAAACTAGCCTAGTATGAGGTTATAAAGACAAAAACTAGCCTAGTATGAGGTTATAAAGACAAGGTATACTCATTATATGTGAAGCCTTGCGTCCTAGGACTGAAGGAATTCAACAGAAAGATTTAACACCCCAAATCAGTATCATTTTCTAAGGTTTGTTTTACACTAATTTGTTAAGAATTCGCTGTAGCATGGCATCGTCATTTAAAGGTAGTGACGAACTTTGTAATTATTTTATAAAACATTTGTTCGGATCTAACTGGTGCAAGGATGGCGACGCATTTCTATCGCTGTAGTCCAGGAATGCTGAATTCTGCATCATAGTATCAGGAATGAAGCACATCGCACCGTATCAACAGACAGGAATGTAGGTAACTCACACAATACCTCGCGAGATTGTATCGTAGAGAGTGCTTACAGCGCCTCCGGGTATGTTACACCTTCGGTCCCACTGTCAAAGGAAAGTCATAAAGAGTTTATTTCAGGATAAATTGACATGACGTAGAGGGTGTGAGTGATACACTTATCTATGAAATGTGCATTTAAAACATCCAACAAATATAGTCGCATGATAAATGTAGATTGTTAACGGTTTCATAGGAGACAACGCATCATGTGCCAATCCAAGTGTTGAGATTTACCAGTAGCACGGATAAAATGCTCGGGGTGTAATGCAACATGCTATTTTTGGCATCCTCTTTGGATTTCTAGTTCAAGGTCAAAATTATCAAGATGTTTGGTCTACGTGCAGATAGGTAAGGTTAAGGTCGACCTACCACCTCTGCTATAGTATAGTCATATCTAGTCTCTGACTGGTTTTGCCAAGACAAACACCTAGCTTGGTATTTACGGAATCAGACCACTGTGTTCTCATTCCGACGTATATCGCACAGCAATTTAAACAAGATTCAATCTACATTAATGTGTGTGAATTTTAAAGCAAAGTAAATAGCAGACGAAGAAACCAAACAAACAAAACTCTATACCATCACATCACCTCAAGTTTCTGATTTGAGGGTGACTTAATATTATCACTATTTGATGGTGTGGGATATGGAGAAATAAGTAACATATTGCATTACAACACGATCAGAAAGAATTTTGTTTAAGCATTCAATTTCATTTCTGTATATTGAAGGGATACTTTAGAAACATGTTTGCTCCTACTTTTTTGTAGAAATATAATATTTTGTTGATCATTATAAACGCATTTAGTGAAGAATGTTTTTATTTATCCAACTTTCCTGAAACGTGTATTGATTTTGAGATAAATTGTTACAAATCACTAATACCCTAGTGGTGATGATATCGAGTAGAAAATGTATTATATAGCGCAAAAATATTTAATCGGTGAGACATAAAGAGTACATAGATTCTGGTCCTATTACCGCTGAATAATACTGAGACTTAGAGGATACCTCATAGGTGCTGGAGTCGGTTCAAACTATTACATAAGAAGCATGCTATCAGACGATAAGGGATTTACACATGATAGAACTTTCTAATGTTTCAGATCTGCTGGTGATCTGGCTAGACCACACCCAAACCATCTTCAATGCACCATTTTATGATGAGATAATCTAAACTCGACCAAATCTCGCGAGAACAAAAGCTGTACCCGATCTAGACTATCGACTGGTAGATATAGCGGTTAATCTTGATTAGGTCTGCATGGAACATGGATTAAGGAGAGTTTGTTTGTAAAAAAAACATGTTTTCATATGCAGCTGTTGCCGCTTAGACGACTTTTGATATGGATACTTCCATTACAAGTCTTTGAAACTGCGTCATAGAACTCTGGATCGAAGTCCGTATGTCTTTATCATCAAACGTTAACAGGAAATTAGTTATCATCTAACTCTGTCAGCGTAATGATCGCTACCTTAGTGAAAAGGCCTTAAATCATCGAACGTCTGAATACTGAACTATGATAAACAGGAATCTCTAGGGTATTGCTTGGATATGTATTTCACTAATTAGGCATACTTTTGGCCATGTTATAATCATTTAAACATTTCCAGTGAGTTTATTCTATAACTTTTGTATGCTTAGTGATGAAAAGAAACAGATTCCGTTTAATTTTGTTTTAATTTGTATATCTTAAGTTACATGGTAATGGTAGGGAAATCAGAAACTAAACAAGCATACAAAGGGGCAGATCATTAATACCGTGAATAGATAAAGAATAGGACTATGAACAGGTTTATGACTTTCCAGCAATATTACAGGAGATGAAACAACTGTCGAGTGGTCATTTGATAATGTGATTTACTGACAAATGTAGACCTGCAGGTAATCCTCAGCAATAACTAATCATTTGTTGTTAGGTAGGGTAAAGAGATCCTATTTTATGGCGACATATTTCTGAACTTTGCATGTTGCATATTTATTATATGATTGCAATAAAATGAATTTTGAGATGATTTCTACCCGATCAGTTCATGGAAAGGACAATAAAACCCCAATACAGTTGCATTAAATGACCTGTATATTGCTTGTATACAGTTTCATTGCCGCTCTATTGTGATTTGATGTGGCGGACTGTGACAGCTCCAGATGACTTGACGTTGCAGACCTGGTACAGAATACTTACTAGACAGATGGTATCGGAGGACTAGAACAGGGTGTCAATAGCTGAAACTACTGTAGTATATGTCTGGTCCGTCCTGTCAACTTTGGATCGGAATTTCTGGAAACCAGATAGATCTACACGAGATAGTAGCACACAGATGTCCATTATTATCTTGCACATCTGGTCACGCGCCGTTCACGCGCAAAAGCTCTGCACGTGATATATGTTTCATCTGAAGGGTATGGGGAACAAGAGGGGATAAGGAGCGGTCTAAATGAGAATTTCTGTCAAAAGTAAACACTGCTCTGAAACAGGACACGCAGACACCATCATTTTGGAGATATGCAAACTCCCAAACTCTGTGATGCTTAGATATGTCAAAACCACAAGTACGCCTTGAATAGGATTTGTGTCAAAGGACTGATAAAACCGCTCCCTGAGTGGAACAGATGTATTCAACACTTTACGGGAGCCTAATTCAATATATCTGACATGTCATGGTGCTTCCATTAGGTCTATTCTGTTTTCGTACATTTTTGTAGACTTGTCCACAAAGGACTGCATCAGGCCGGGAAGCCGACAGTGCTGACAAGTGTTGAGTGATTCCCGTCATCTGTTGGGAGGGAACGTCTCTCGGGTCAATCAGTCTACAAACTGAAGGTGTCCTAGGGTCAATAGAGATGTCATAAATTATTCCTTATGTTTCTGGGAGAACAGCGTATTCATTGAAATATTGAGTTTCATTACATTTATCAAAACAACAAAATAGATTTGATACAATATAATGTTAACCAATTATTCATACATACCAGTTTTATCAATGCTTATTACCATGAACGATTATGAGGCTTAAAACATCTTGTCTTGGATATCGCAAACGGACACGGTAGTCAAATTAACTAAAGCATGCCAATGTTTATTTTATTCATTGCAGAAATCAGGTGGAATCCAAGATATGAGCTAAATAAGAGTACGCTTTGACGGGACGCGCTCGCACTGACCCTTACTTGTGACGATGGATGCGTCTACTGGAATGGAGATATTTGTACGGTATGCACTCCGTTATCGGGGAAGACGGTGATGACGAGACGAGAAGATGAAGCTGTGCTTTGTAAAATCATGACAGCCAGCTATATCGAGGCGAGCCACACAACCCGCCTATACTGGCAGTACGACCAGAACACATTTCAAATCGCAACACGAGATACCAATTATACACCTATAACCATATATTCCCAGAATCAATGCGTCTAGACCGGTCAATAATCAGATACGCGGCGTGCTCGCAGACTGCAGATGTTAAATCACGTAAGAAAGGTTATAGACAGTGAATATATACTTAGTAATGGGTGATAGACGAGAAAATGGGTAGTGGTGGCACATCACTGGTATGGCTCTTATTTGACCAGAATGTCCAAAGACACAATGTCCTGTAGTGAGCCTGTACCTTTTGACAACGTTACACAATACTTTCTATAGTTCTATAGACTTACAGTTTAGACTTGCAGTATTAAAGTGAGAGGTGCATTTAGGCTAATATAAGATGTGCATTTAGGCTAATTTGAAAACAAGGACATATAATAAAATTAAATATACCTTAATTGTGATACCTTTTGAATACTATATAATGTCGAAATGTGATTTGAATAGGTTGTCAACCCTAGCTGCCACCCACATCAAATGAAACTTATTTATCATTATTTCACGGATCAACGAACAATCAACATCACATCCTAAACACGTGTTGACCTACCGGGAAGATATTCACAAATCAAAATCGTTCATCATTATTAAAACATATTGCACAAGAAAGTGGTTGCCAACTCGAAAGTATGCAAAGCACGTGTCAGCGGTTGTAATGGCATTCCATATGGTTGCGTAACTATAGTTCTTCTTATTTTTGCTTTTAAATGTCATTCCCATTGTCAAGGGGATAATGAAATATGACAAATTTCCCGAGAAACTGTAGACACATATTTTAAAACGTAAACTGACTTGCAGATATTTACGCACACAACTAAGGAAAGGTCGACATAGCCTTCTGTCCGTCGTATAAGCTGCAAAGTGAGCATAAATCTAGAACAGCAGACGACATATAAAGGTCAAACTTGGAAGTCAAATGTTTATGCCTCCGTCTAGTGAAAGTGTTAATAGAAAAGAAAACGCGACAGCTTTTAAACCTCTGCGAATCCATAAGCAGATTATATCTAAAGGGAGCATTTCTTATCATTATTTGATGGTTCCGTCTTTTTATTTTCTATGCAGATTTTAATTTTTTATTTTTTATCGATTGGTATGTTTCATTCCAAATCCATCAAACAACTGTCCATGTTTGATTCACCTCTAAAACACAAAACGTCCCATTTGAATAGTGGTATCTTTTTTATCTTATGATTTTACTCCTATATTAAATGCAAACTTCAGAGGGCATCTACACCGTTACGCATCTCCTAACAGCTTTCTAATTAGTTCTATTTTAGGAGCATTGAGTCAGAGGCATTTATCCTTGCTGGTGAAATGTACTGTTATTCTCGTATATAAGTGTCTATAAAAATAAAATGCAAATAAGTCCATATTATATATGGATGTAAAGGTTGGTATGTTGTCTGATGTCTGAAGTAAAGTACTTTATCCAACTTAGCTGTCACTTGGTGTCATATGGTGTTTGCTGCACTACCATGTTGTCATGGTTACCACTAACCTCCATAACGTTACTATGGTGATCGCGGATTTACCGAGCAAATCAAATCACAACTTAATATTAAACACCCTATTCATCCTGTTGAACATGCAAGAGCATTATGTTGGTTGAGATGTACCAGGTTATCCCAGATACATTTAATCAAAAATATGTAATTTCATCAATGAAAAAAAGATAGGTTTTAAAGCTCCTTTTCCTAAAGCCATCGATACTAGTAGTCAATTAGAAGTAGTAAAGTGACCCGCTGCTAAATGTCTGTTGATTAAGAAATAGTAACGACTAGTTCAGGTGAAAATGTCGCATTGCGCATTATCGCACTGTTTTATGGCGCATTGTCGCACTGTTGCATGATAGGGTCACCAAAGCGACAGTGTGACATTGCCGAAATCAGCCACCATTGGTAGGGTTGAAAGGTTTCAAACTTGCATATACATATCAATAACACGCAAAACCAATGTCCAAGATATCAAGATAGGAACTAAAGAAATAAAGGTATTTTTTACCAAAACACTGAATCTTCAACGCATGGGAAGGACTAGATATACTGTAATAATATTTTGCTCGGAAATCCTGACAGATTTTCACCGAGATGCTATAATGAGCTCCCGTCAGCAGTAATTGTCAGCTGAGACAGCCGTATAAAATATATGAATGAAAATTGTCCTATTCATTTAAACCATAATAAAATCTGTCAGATGACACACTAACATTGTGTAACGTTTAATCTATACAATGACACACTGTATGACTACTCAGAACTTTCAAGTGCACATAGAAACCATTGACCAATCAAATCACAGCATAAAATTGTTTCCGGGATTGACGGTTACCATTCCCCAGAAGGTGACATTTCGGTATGCGCACGAGTCCACCTCAGGGCTAATGGATGTTATTAACCAAACTAAAGATAGACGGAAAATTATTTAAATTTTGTCTGTAATAAGCAAGGTATCTATTTAGGATGGAAGTCGTGTTGTATTTATGGAGCTTTAGCATTTACACGTTCTGGATTATGTAATGAACTGCGATGTTGTAAGACGCTGTCATCGTAACGTGAAACACCTGTTTCTTGGAACTTCGCCATGTTAGCATTATTTTATCTATTCATTAAGATGTTAATTTCAATGGATTTTTGTCTGTCAACCTGTTATTCAGTTGGAATCTTACATGTACCTACCATCCTGATAACCTCACGATTATCAATCGCTCTGATGTCTTACAGCCCTCTAGTAATTATTATGAAAAATGCTCCCGAATTTTCCAATCCATGACATTGTATGCTTCTTGCATTTGCTAAATGTGAAATAATTTTCTCAGTCTGGCAATTAACCTTCATAAATGTCCTATTTGTGCATGACATAACCACCTGAGCACGTGCACTAAAGAAATTGGCACGTGTATCTGGAATTTGAATACGTATGTCAGTAATCGAACACCTGCCACCTGTAAGCATGCTCTGATAATGGTGTATTAATATACATTAAAATCCATTTATTGCATAGAACGCAGTAATTTTTATTATAAATCCTAAGAACAACGCAAAAATTAGCTTTCACATACGAAATATGTACAGATAGTTTTAGAGAGACATAAACAGGTATTGTTCAATAAAATACAAAACAAATATGTAGAATGAAACTGACACTTTATTGATTAATATGTTTTAACTGAGACCCCACACGGCTTCGCAAAAACATGTTACGTTGTAGTCAGGTACAGGGTGTCACAAATACATGTCCCGTCTTTGACAGGTAATAACTTTTACAATATTAAACCTTTTTTTCAATTCAAAATGTTTATGAGAGGAGGAATATCTAATTTATTTACCTAATTTAGTACACGTGTGCTGATTGTATCATCATTACGTTAGATGGCGTAATACTGTAAATTATGGCGTCATCTATGTTATCTTGATTGCGTAACTTTCCTTCAACATGAAGGTTCAGGCTGAAATTATTGAACTTTTTCCACACAGTTAGAATAACTACTTTGCCTTAGATTTGCCTAGAAATTCAAGATGCAATGGTTTGAAGTGATTGGGAAGACAGCCGTCCATATTACTTTATTATCCTCTATTGAAATATATTGAATACAACATAAAAAGTACTTAGCTAAAGACTGTCTTCAAATTCTTCCAGCTGTCAAATACAATACATTAAAGATGGATTATCAGCATTCGTCACGTGTCACTATAGATACGTGCATTGTTTATCATGGCAATCGGCTAATCAGCAAAGCTTTGTACTTAAGTAAACTAGCATTTTTATGACATAACACCTGGATTTTAGAATCTTTACTTGCACGTACACATTTTACTATACATAAATATGCATATATTTTTCATCCATACACGTGTAATTAAGGTCACATGAAAACTGGAATTCATATACATGCACATGTCTTTAGGATTACATAATATGTTAACCTTATGTTGTAGCAGTTAATATTTCAGCTATTGATAATAATTCTCCAACAGACTCACACTAGATACAATGGCAACATTGTATTTCTGACTTTGGGAGAGGAACAAACTAATCCTTGAAATGACCGATTAGATGTTAAACATTTAGAGCAAGCAAATATCTTTGCAGACATTATAAAAAGACAAAAGTCTGCATGGTCCATATTTCAGCGTGTGACGTCAGACAGTGTTCGACCCTAGGACGCACAATGGGTCTCCTTGAGGAGAAAACACAAGGGTAACGTTATAGTCGGCGGCCATGACGCCAGAATAAATTGAAAGTGATGAAAAGCACGAGACAAATAAAATCGTTTATGCAACAGTAAATAATACAACAATGCAATGCATCAAGCAAGTGTCTGCGATATCTAGACAATAGCCCTCAGAGGAAACAAGGGTACAAGCACTAGGAATACTCTGATAGATGTGGCAGGATGGTATGGACTGGTACATCTAGTCCTGTTAGCTCATAGTTTTGCGTAGATCATGAAAAATAAATATCATTCATAGTGTATATTACTGTACCAAATTTCAAAATGATATGGATGTGATTCATTTTTGAAATGATGATTAGATCACACGGAAATAACATACATGAATCCCAAACTATTATCACCTTGAACAATAGAATGATAGACTGACAAACCAAGCATGAATCCGCTAGGGCTTAGTAGTATTCACGGATTCACGCGTCTTAACGATAATCAGCTATTGTATCTACGCTATCATATGTATAGTATGCATTAGAGTGTATTGGCCAGTGGTTTGTTTAACTGGATTAGGGAGAGAACGTAATGTAAATGTATCTGGAGGGAAATGTATTCTCTTTGTTTCAATCGACATGTTATCATCAATATCATGAATCGTCGCTTCCAGCAAAAACCTATAGACAACCAACACATAACAATTTAATCTCAAACATCAATATATCTTCGCGTTTTTATCGAAAAAAAGAAACAAGTAAATAAAGAGATGTAAAAACTTCCAAAACACTACAGAGATATTTTGTTTTCATTTCAACAAATTGTATCGACGTATATATATATTTTAAATGAAACAAGTCTATGAAGTCAAGGCTCGCAAAAATCAAAAACTTCGAGACGAGTTTCATGAATTCCAAGTCAAAATGTATTTTGAAAATCCAGCGAAGGCCGCCATTTTGTCCCGTCATCCTCGAAATCCTGACGTCACGTCATTTTTTCTGAACTCATTTCATTGTTTCTGTCTTGACGTCACAATGAATCTTCAGGTCAAATTACACTAGTCAGATACGCAAAAAATATTACACGGGCAAAATCACAGAATATCAGGCGAATTAAATGTGATGAATAGTGTTATTTAGTCAATAAGATCGATTAGCGGGCTAAATTTGTAACTTATTCTGAAATTAGCACAATATTGTGGACAAATTACATATATTGAAAAAAAGTATTCTTACATAATGGAAATAAGTAAATAACATTGATATATATGTTGACATCATTGAGCAGCTAAAGAACAATTTAAACTAAGATTTTATAAAGTATGACGTGTTCAGATTTGTTTATTTGTTTGTTCGCGGCATTGTTAAATCCACCATGTGGTGACGTCACAATATCGTCCATCCCTGTACCTGGTTCTGTCAACGTGTCACGCTTCAGTGACATTGCAAACACATAAAACTAGAAGAACAAGATGATTTTTTTGCCTGTTTCTAGGAAATTCAATGTTCCATAGACTGTTAAAAACTATTTATTATTGTTTGTTTTATACGGGAAATACCTGTCAGAATGACGTCCTGTGTCAAACCTATTGTGGTTGAGTGCAATGTAGAATTAAAACTTATTTATTTATACCTGACAGTTAATGCACCACATTAACAAGCCACTGTCTGATTGTAACATCAGCGCACTACTGTGTTAACCCAGCATTGTTATCCTCAATGAGTTGGCTCATCAAGAAATTATTTATTTCCTGGTTAATGAAACAATTAAGGTATACAGTGCAGTTAGTCTACAACTTATCAATAATATCTCATGGTTTAGATATGGTTTATTTCTAAGCATATTCCCTCCAACATCCTGAAATAATACGTTTCATGTCCAATCACTAATGCTGGAAATTGAATGTTAAATAGAATATCATATTTTTGAAGAGCTTCAACAAAGAACATTATTGAAGAAATTATATAAAAGAAATTCAGTGACGAAATATAGGAAAAAGAAAGGAAAAGTGGCCTACCATCGACAGAGAACCAACCTTAACGCCTCCTATGACTATACGATGTACATATGGGCACAGGTGACATACAACTAAGCATTTTGTGTATGAAAGTTATACTTAAATACCTAAAACCTAGCATTCGTTTGACGAATCCTCCCGATTCTCTCATATTCTCCCTTATCCTCTCAGAGTCCCCTCCCCCGATTTTCTCTCAGAGCCCCCCTCCCTTCGATTATCTCTTAGAGTCCCCCCTCCCCCTCCCCCCACCCGATTCTCTCGCAGAGTCCCCGACCCCCTCCATAATGAGCAGACAGTAAACACCTGATCACTGTTGAATCTAAGGAATGCAGACATTGATAAAATTATCACAACAAACCGGTGCTAACATCCGGTGCTGCGTCCACCAAAGAAGACTTTGATACAGATGCCTACCCGGGCCTGCCCCGGGGGTGAATCTTAGGTCTGTCTGCAATCATTATCGACAGAGTAATGAGCAAAGCATTTCAGAAAAGTGTCCCCCACGACTGTTTAATCTCTAACGTGACGTCAGAGTTACAGTACGTATCCAGAGATCAAAACTCCAGAGCCCTGTTAGCATCATAGGGGCTGGTCGTCAATTAAACTTTATACAAACACAAAGCTCGTATCTTCGATTAAAGTTGAGGTGAGCAGTTCTGTTTAAAACATGAGATAATTTACTTTCTTATGTGTATTATGTGAATTTTGAAATTAAATTTTCATGCTTTTATATTTGATTTAATTCTATTAACCAGACATATTATGTGTTCATTGAATAGGAATTCGGTCAGTTGAGAACGTGTGGCCTGATGACGTAAATAACCTTAATTACACTACAGCTTGGATGCCTAAAGACGATTCCTTTCATCTCTCTTTTACGGCAAATATTTACGCACGTATTTACATTCCATAGCTGTATCGCCCCTATCATTTCCTCACCTCTCAGATTGGTGGAGATTCCACTGGCACGTATACCGTACCAATAGTCTCACCATTTTATCGCCAATGCCGTATAGAGCAATTGTGATGATGTTTAGATGACAAAGGATGACGAGTTTCTGATTTTCGTCAAAATGTCAATACCAATAACTTTATTCTCAGTGAGACAGACCAAGTGCCCTTTGTTGCATCGGTTCCTGGTGTCACCCCCAGTCTGGTCCAGACTTATGACCTCGGTACACCTCTGAAATTCCTCACGGGCACTGTCTAGACTGTTAAATGTGGGAGACGAGCACCTTCCTTCTTGTACCAGAAAGTATACAGCTATTTACTATGCAAAATTACAGACACAGCCAGAAAATAAAGCCATTCACACTGGACCTTATTAGCTACGAATTAGAAAATATGTCCATTCTCTCCAGAGAAAACAACACTCTGCAATAGTCCGTAAAGTAATAGCTGATATTGTACGTAAAGGGGGTCATTGTCGAACTGACAGCTTTAGATCGAACCACTCACAAAATCATATGTTAGTGACATAACTGGATATTTGATCGTCAAGATTAATGTTGTAGAATAAATATCTTAGAATTAAATAAAAGGAAGAATGTTTTTATGTCAGGAACTCCTAGATGTTTTGATGTTTGATTCTATAGGAACTTTTTGAAATGATATGTTCAAAATTAACTGTCACAACCAAATGTCAGTCCCTATCCGCCGACAATAGTGCTTCGCTATCAACATATCCAAAGTTGGAAAAGCTAATTCCCAGTGGATGAGAGGTTGTTTGTAACAAGGCCTTCTTTAGAGCCATTGTACAATGTTTGTCTCTGACATTTAATGGAGGAGAAAGCTGTAGCTATTATGAATGAAAGCCTTACGAGTAGATTAGGTAGGGAGAACAGAAAATGCCAGAGGTGAGCTTGCACAATATATGCAGTCCTAATTTAATTGTACTGCCTCTATATACGGCGTGATAGCTACCGGCTGTCGCAGCTTATTGACACTGTTAATGTCTCCATTGCCCACGCTCGTGAAGCAACCTCCATTGTCACAATATCCTTTACATTAACATTTTACAACATATACATGATTGTTTTGTAACATCATGAGAAAGAAATTGTTGGTTTTTTTATAATTATTCCTTTAGGAGTAGTCCTACATTAAGGATGTGATAAAATAGGAAACGACAGATTCTATCTTTGTTTTTATCCCTTCAAATTCTGAAACACATGCAATGGGTTGTAAGACTATTCTTGTTGGAAACACATCCATCTCAATACCATCAAGGAGAAATGTCACCAGACGGATTTCCTATGGACATGATCCATCTCACGACTACCAGATAATATATCCTCTTAATTATAAGCTATTTTTGGGAGTTTTAAGATGTTTTCTGCTGAATGAACCAATTTATCACCGCCCAAACGATATAAAACTTTATGCTATTGTTTAGAGACTGAATTCACCGCTCCTAGAAGATAATCCTAAAAGGCTCGATACAAATGACTAACAAAGCCATAATCATGATGTCATTGAACGTCTAGAACGATCCCAGCCCTCAAAAAAGATCAACATCGTAAAATATTTTATTTCATTTAAAGCAATACGAATCTAATGGGATTTTCATTTACTAAACATTTTCGTATTCCAAAATTTATTAAATATATTATGAGATGCGTAACATTTTGGTTTTACTATGACGGAAGCAGCGGGGTCTCATTTCAGAATAAATCGATATCGCTGGCACTTCGTTTTAAATAAAATCAACATGTCTAGACATGGGACCAAGAATAGTTCTATAATTCAATCCAGAGAAAATTGTATTTGCAATTTACATATTTTCTTTGAACATTTGCCGCGACTCCTCCAAAATAACTTCTCTACGATGTACCATATTGAAAGCAAAAGAAAAAAGAAACATTTATACATCTTGAGGTGGTAAGACCACATCTAATTTCGTTAATACTTAGATCGGTGTGTCTGAGGTTAATACTTAGATCGATCTGTCTGAGGTTAATACTTAGATCGGTGTGTCTGAGGTTAATACTGAGATCGGTGTGTCTGAGGTTAATACTTAGATCGGTGTGTCTGAGGTTGATACTTTTCTCTGTGTGTCTGAGGTTAATACTTTTCTCTGTGTGTCTGAGGTTAATACTTAGATCGGTGTGTCTGAAGTTAATACTTAGATCGGTGTGTCTGAGGTTAATACTTAGATCGATCTGTCTGAGGTTAATACTGAGATCGGTGTGTCTGAGGTTAATACTTAGATCGGTGTGTCTGAGGTTAATACTTTTCTCTGTGTGTCTGAGGTTAATACTTAGATCGGTGTGTCTGAGTTTAATACTTAGATCGGTGTGTCTGAAGTTAATACTTAGATCGGTGTGTCTGAAGTTAAAACTTAGATCGGTGTGTCTGAGGTTAATACTTAGATCGGTCTGTCTGAAGTTAATACTTAGATCGGTGTGTCTGAGGTTAATACTTAGATCGGTGTGTCTGAGGTTAATACTTAGATCGGTGTGTCTGAGGTTATTACTTAGATCAGTGTGTCTGAGGTTAATACTTAGATCGGTCTGTCTGAGGATAAACAAGCAATATTGTGACTGAAGGCAGTGTTGTGTCGAATTTTGAATACATTGTTAGAGGAGTAGGTAGTGACAACATTGGTTCGGAATTTAAAAGTAGTGAGAATTAAGGTCCTAGGCTGAGTCTCATTAAAGTTCATAGGTTTACGCACGCGTAGACGTAAATATGGACGTAACATTCGACCTTTGGCCCATATTAATTGTAGTGTATTAATGTTGTGAGTCTATTGTTTCGTGATCATTAAAATAATAATGTTAACATTACGCTGTCTCATTTACTTTACATATTTCAAATTAATTTGCATCAAAATAAACCTTCCATACTCTTGTAAATAATTTGACTTAAATGTTCTTAATTCTTCAAATGAGTGTTCATGAAATGATGTTAAATAAAAAAAGGCGTTGACACAATTTCCAAATGAAATAGGGTTTATTAGATAAAAACAATGTAATTATGGAAGGAAGCGTCAAAATAATTTCCAAATTAACGTGAATCAGGACAAAGTGCGAAAAGGTTAGAAAATACTCCTCTGCTATCCGGGGTTTCTGTGAGTTTAACGACTTAACGCGGGATCCGAATTCTCCAGGCAGAAATAATCACTTAATACGGAAGACAAAAAAGTACACATGCTCTGATCAGTTTTCCTTCCCGTATCGCCAGCTGAAGCATGGGCACCAAATGGCATGACGTGAATCCCAAATACGCGGAAGAAATCCCTGAGCGACCTGATGTGGTTGTTCAGAGAAAAGGCATGTCGCTGGTAATATACAGCACATACTTCAGGTGTGCGATGTAACTCGACACATCAATTTAATGATACTTCCTCTTACACAACAATTACACCAACACATCTATCTAACACAACAGTGTTCTTATCGCATGGCATTAAAATATGCAATACGAAAAAAACCATGATAAACAATGATGTGTTGCCATTTCAACTCACTTTAATCGTGTTTGAATGATCATCTGTCTGAATTTGTTTGAAAACAAGAATTGTCGAAAGAAATATCCATCGATCTTGTACCTCAACACATGTGTAGGCGGAGATGTCCTTAGAGATGAGGGATGTCGCTTTATTTAACAGTGTCGACAGATAATGTCATTGCGTCCTTTACTGTGGCGTCAGATATTGGCATGGCGTCCTTTACTGTGCAGGAATCAGTAGATAAAAAGAAGGACGGCACAAGGAAAACAATATGAAGGAGTCGCGCCATTTTATATACTGTGCTGATAAAGTTGATGAAGCTAATGCTTATAAGCATTCAATTCAAACAATTTTGATGCAATTTGTAAATCAGCTTCACATTTAATACTGACAGATTGTATAAAATTAAAAGCAATTGATTTTTGGGGTACTTCGCCTTCGGTCATTATTTAATTCTACCAGGACGGTATAACACCATATTGACCTCAACAAATATAATGGCTAAATATATCCGAACCCCAATGCTCGCTATTAGACGAGCCAATCAAATTACCCGAAACCTAATCACGAGCCAATCAAATAGGACATATCAAGATATCCGAAACCTGATAGCGAGCCAATCAAATAGGACATATCTTCATATTCGAAACATGATAGCTAGCCAATGAAATAGGACATATCAACATATCCGAAAAAGAAAAGCTAGTAAATCAAATTTAACAATTAACTAGAACCTTAACGGCGAGAGCTTATCTAGAGCTAATTTGCGTCAATTAAAATGATTCATTGATTACAAATATACAAATGACGTAGACCAACATTATGATAGTCATTTATCTTACACTTGTTTCCCTACACCTGTGTTATATAGATTATCTAACATCAAAGAAACACTTTCCGCCGTCATAAAGAAGTCGTGAATCTGAACATGTAAAGATCTGCATGCGGAAACTGCCTTTGTTTTAGCTTTGATGAGTCGTGTTCAGCTCAAAGCAAGGGCGGTTGTCACCCTTTATCCTCATGCGGTCAAATAAGGTACATATTACTAGCTTCATATGATGATTTCATCATATATATATAGGCAGGGCGACCTTTGTCACCAAGCCTCCGGCAAACCTGACCATGGCTTTTTCGTCTAGGGCGTGACCACACCACAGGTTAAATCTGGAAACCACTTTCTTCTTGCATTGATGAAAATGTGTTTACTAGAGCAAAAATACTCAACGGATTATAGATGATGCATGGATATCTGATTATAACCCTTATAAAATTTCTTACAATCGCTCCTACGGTTGTTCATTCATTGACAATATTTTTCTCCACTGCAACAATCTTTAGCATTCGGAATATGAAGTTCACACTGAGGTGCCATGCATATCTTAACAATGTATTTGGTTTTGTTTGTGTTTACTTTGCTTCTGGTTTTTCTGGTTTTTGTTTATTTTTTTAATTTATTTATTGTTTATTTGTGTGTGTGTTTTATGACTATGTTAAGTAAATAAAGCTATTTGACTGTTAATTGTCTTGACGATGTGCATCAGATATATTAATATTTTGAAGTTATCTTTCACTCACTTAGTTCGACTAAATGTTTCTTTTTTATTTAGTCTGAACAAATAATAACTAATGCGTACTACATTTTTGCTTCGTTATCATATCTGATCATTTCTGCTATCTTTTTCTTTCTAAAACAAACCGGTTTTTCTACGAGTCTGGTTTGAATGATAGAAGGAGCACGAGACGGAAACCTATCCCTTCATTGAGAAAAGATAAACAGAGGTATGCACCCACTACATGGGGTAGAGGTAAGGCGTAGTATAGGACTTTGGAATCGTTTTCATGAATGAACGGGTAGCTAGGACGAGAAGCACTTTGTAGGTCGCTCTTACCTACAATTGTTAGCTTTCTTTGCAGTCCGCCCACATTCATATTATTTCACTTTAGGGCTAGATTTAATTTCAATTTACGCAAAACAGTCTATTGATTGCACTTTTATACTACCAACACATATAGCCTCTCGTAACAGGTATTTTATACCTCCCCTAAAAGTGATTGTAGTTATCTTATATACAGCTGACAAATCTGAGATGTAAAACGAATGTTTTTAATGCTGTATCATAACAAGATTATATACGTCTAATGAAATGTGAACATGAATCGTAAGCGTGGCTGCCACATACCCGGTCACGAAGATATATCCCCGGTCATGAATGGGGTCGCCTATGACGTCATTAGAGGGGTTCTAGGCGTGTTTGAATGTTTAATAACCCTTACCTGTGATGTACTGTGGTGATATTTACACACACAAATTCCTTAATCTTTTCATCAGCTATATCATCTTTATCATATAGCTCTTTTCAAAACAAGTTTTTTTTCTATTTGAATATTTATACTTCCATTAAAATTTGCTGTCTGCATTACAAAGAGGCGTATATCTGTACAAAAGTTATATACACGAATTGAAGGTCGTTCTTTAAAATAATGACCGAACGTATTTAAACTTTGTACATGATGTGTGCAATAGATATCACCTGCTGGTTCGTCTGGATCAAGTGTCCCACCTCGAGGTCAAATAATCTGGTAAAATACCTACTTGACGGTAATGTCCTTATCTATAGGGACCCATCGACACATAAGTACGTACACTGATCAAGTGTGCACAAGTCCACGGGGGCTTTCTCGGAATGTTGTACATTTTCTGAAATCTTTATAACCAGGATGTTATATTTAGACATTTTGTTCACAAGAAAGGTCACAGAGACCTACCCGTAGACAGATGTAATTCAAACTCTAGCTTGACGTAAATACAAAGGTCTTGCAAAAATATGTCATACAAGCGTTGATGTGGAGATCCTGTAGAACTACTTTCTCTGGTTAATATGAATAGTGATACAATGTCTAACTACAGAGTATGTGTCAGACATGGTATATATACAGATTTTATGTAACTATTACGATTAGTTTGAAGAAAGTGATGTCAATAGACTTGTACAGAGGCCAGCAAGTAATGCTTAGATATTACGGGTACTACTAGAGAGTGGTAGTTGATCGCAGTAAAAACCTGGGGCAGGGGGTGTAATAAGCTTACTGGTGTAAAATGTTACATGGTAGATTTCGGTAAACTAGGTAATGAGTTGGTAGATGAAGCTTACTGGTGTAACATGTTACATAATAGATCCCGGTAAACTAGGTAATGAGTTGGTGGATGAAGCTTTCTGATGTAACATGTTACATGGTAGATCTCGGTAAACTAGGTAATGAGTTGGTAGATGAAGCTTACTGGTGTAACATGTTACATGGTAGATCCAGGTAAACTAGGTAATGAGTTGGTAGATGAAGCTTACTGGTGTAACATGTTACATGGTAGATCTCGTTAAACCAGGTAATGAGTTGGTAGATGAAGCTTACTGTTGTAAAATGTTACATGGTAGATCTCGGTAAACTAGGTAATGAGTTGGAGATGAAGCTTACTGGTGTAACATGTTACATGGTAGATCTCGGTAAACTAGGTAATGAGTTGGTAGATGAAGCTTTCTGATGTAACATGTTACATGGTAGATCTCGGTAAACTAGATAATGAGTTGGTAGATGAAGCTTACTGATGTAACATGTTACATGGTAGATCGCGGTAAACTAGGTAATGAGTTGGTAGATGAAGCTTACTGATGTAACATGTTACATGGTAGTAGATTTCGGTAAACTAGGTAATCAGTTGGTAGATGAAGCTTACTGGTGTAACATGTTACATGGTAGATCTCGGTAAACTAGGTAATGAGTTGGTAGATGAAGCTTACTGATGTAACATGTTACATGGTAGTAGATTTCGGTAAACTAGGTAATGAGTTGGTAGATGAAGCTTACTGATGTAACATGTTACATGGTAGATCTCGGTAAACTAGGTAATGAGTTGGTAGATGAAGCTTACTGATGTAACATGTTACATGGTAGATCTCGGTAAACTAGGTAATGAGTTGGTAGATGAAGCTAAAGTTATTATGGACGGCCTTCACTGTGTATACTGTTTATGTATTGTGATTGCTGGTGTGTTTTGGGAGTCTGTAGTATGTTGGTGTCGTGTTGTAATTGTGGAAACTCGTTCTCATATTATAATGCTATTTCACTGAAGCACCAAGTCAAAATTATAGAACACTACGACCTTATTGATGAGATCTTCATTGACAATTTAAACATTTACACCTACATCTATCAACATTTACTTTTTGCTTATATCAATTTATTATCCAAAGGATTGGTAGGTCGCTTGTATGTCACTGGAAGCTAGGTGAACTTACTCTCTTGTCCATGCCTAAACTCTAACGCGACAAACCTCTGTAGAATGTGGTCATAATAAAAGATAAATCCAAATGCTTCTATTGTAATCATAATGATTCATTTACTATCAGATTATAGGATAGATGGATTTTCACAATGGGATAAGTCAACGCTGCAAATATTCATATAATAGGAAGTGGTTGGTATTTCTAAACTTAATTGTTTTACGTCTGTAATAACCTAGCAAATTTGGAATCCTAAATCAATATGCATTTTTGATGGATACTTCGAAAATCAAGACGAGGACATTTTGATTAGGTAATTTGAATGTGTCATTTCTAAAATATAGGTCCGGGTTCCGTGATTCCGGATGCTTCACGTATATATTATGAGTATTTTTAGAAGCACATAATCTTTAAAGTTCAGCGTTTAGACATTTAAGATCATATCAAATACCAATGCAAAGTTATGCATTGACAACGAAAAGCCAGTAAATAAAGGTCATCCGTTTCATAATAGCTTTAATCATCCATATTTCAAAAGAACAATTTTCAAGAGTAAGCCATTCCAGACGGCCAAGTGACATTAAATTGTAATTATGACTTCGATAGATCAATACAACATGCCTAATATATCTTTCACAAGCTTGTCCTAGTAAACAGTTTCTTTTGATCCAATTGGTTAACCAAAACGAGGTTTTCCGGTTAGTTTATCTATTTTTTATCGAGTTCCGTGTAAAACGAAATCTATTTTCAGTTTTGTTATCAGTAAGCATGTAGATACATATATCGGACATCCAGTCCAGGAATGTCGCGCGCTCATTGTGCAGAGATATCGTACCTTCTTATGTTACAATAGCATTCTCAACACGTGACAAAGGTCGCCATGATACAAGGGTAGGGGCCAGAGGTCAAGTGCAGTTGAAATTGATTTTGAGGTTAATACATTCGATAGCATGCACCAGGTAACATCGTCGTAGCCTGGTACCCGCCGGGACTAGGATCCGCCATCAGACTCTCTCAACAGGCAGGGGACTACTGGTACACTTCATTATAGTCCGCTGAAATTTCACACTCACGATCTATTTAGGAAAAGCCTAGTTTCTGACCTATCCATAAACCTTCATTTTGACCAGGGTAGAAGTTATAAAACTTCAGGTCATTTAATGAATGAATATTTCCATAAAGGTCCTTATTGACTATAATTCTACAGAGAAAAGCCTCGTCAGTATCAAGACACCAGGACCAACTTTACAACTGGTCTGACTATCTAACTCTTCATTCCGTCAGTGGATGCTGCATGTTGACGTCAAACGAAGTCACTAAAGAACTATAATGCTGAAATCTCATTTAAGAAGTAATTATGTTTGTAAATTAAAATGTCATTTTTTCATATAGTTCCTGTTGATAAATTCTAACATCATTATTTTTAAACAGTTTCATGTTGTATCTGTACAAGTATTTTCCTATAAATATTGGCCACTATTAGTAATGAATTTATAATTAAATTATCAAATCAGGTGCATTGATCACTATGATATACGTCATAGAGTGTAATAAATCACAGTACTCATTTAGTGCAAGTAAAACGTTAATTACTGGACTAATTGTCGTACTAATTACTGCTGGGAATTATCAGTGAACATGGCGACTATTCATATTTACATAATATCAACAAAAGGGGTTATTTGTTTATAAGAATTATATCCGTGATAAGAATCGATTAGTTTAACACATAACTTGAATTAGTGATGTCTTTGTTTTAATGTGTTATAATGATGTTATCGCCACGTGCCGCCTTTCTGGCACCGTGACCACGTGCAGGCTTTATTACACGTCATCGCTTTTAGTGCGTGCGCATCATCAAATATTTCCACAGTCTATGACCTGTCACTTTCGTTAACTAGTTTCACAATAACTTTTCAGAATAAAATGGTGGGATATCATCATATATCGAAATTTTGCAATTTTTTTGTAAAATTATTTGACTATCACTACATTCTTTATTGGTTTTACTTTTTTATTGAAGGGAAAAATATTATATTACATCGCTGACAAATCTACTTAAATTACATTACACACGTATTAACTCTTGTCGGATATCTTTCCTAATATACAGGGGCATAAGATATCAAAGAAAGATTTTCTCGTCCTTTTTACATAAAATACAACGATAGGTTATTGCAAGCAAAAGATAGTCATCGCAGATTCAATTTCAATTTTCAAACATTTTATTGAGACATAGATGTTGATATGTCTAGATATGATTGGACACCAGGCATCGCATATCCTCGTGTTTCACAACGTGATAAATGAAAGATGCAGCGTACAGTATCTCCAAAATAATGCAGCTCTCTGTGTACATAAACTTAGAGTAGATTACATCAGAGACAAGTCGGTGCCTTTATACAGATCGATACCGATGCAGACGAAGGCCTTACCATTCTGTATAGTAATAGTAGTAGTAGTAGTTTTATTTACGTTACGTAGTAAACTGGAGCCGCACTGCCGACTCTACCGTAAAACAATGAAACCGGGGATGGAAACGAGTCGAGCTGTCTACCATCACAGTATTGAAACAACTTCAAACTGTTGCTTCATTAGAAAATAAACATTTTACTAGGAAAACAATTAAATTGTCTTTTACTACAAGCGTGCCAATATCCGTGAAACAGTTTCAGCTACAGGAAACTGGTTTGAAGACAATCCCTTGAGATTAAAAACACAGCCTTATTGCAATGTGAAATCCCAACTGTTAGTGATAATGTTGTTTTTATGATTGGAAATATGTTTGCTCCTCTTTTACACACGCATCTAAAAACACTTGTTAATATTAATCTTGTGTAGTGTGGAGCCGGGAAATTAGCTGGTAGTATACTGCCCGTAAAAGAAAATGTCGTTGGAGTACACTAACTGACCGACTCATGCACCTTAGTGATTTATGGTAGTAAAGAATTGACTCCAATGATATTTATGATATGAAGCCATAACACATAAATAAGCGGTTTACATAAGGTATGACAACGATTTTTGTGTTGTAGCATTATAACACAAACATTTGCTCATTTGATACCTGTTATAATAATCTTGTGGAATTATTTGAGGGACTCTTTATAACCATTACGTCGATTTATCAATCAATCAGGTACAAAAATGTATAGAAGATTTTTGTGTCCACTTCACCAGGAATCCAATTATATCCCCTAGAAATCTGTCTACCTCTTAACAAGGGAATTGTCATTTATTTTTATCTATTCAGACAATGCATTGTGATCAAATCAATATTTTCAAATGCATAAATACATAATAATTGCTGGTTTCGTTGCAGAAATTCGCAGTCCCGACCAATCTTGATCTGCCCCTAGTAATCACATTCTATTGTAACATTCTCTATAGCCTACACAACCTCTGTTTTCGTTACCAATTGTGCGCCAGGCAGCTCACGTGCACATATCTAGCCTACGACCCTGTATTGGATAGCAAACAAAAAAAATTTAAAAAGAGTAGATGGAAACTGGAAAATCGATTCGTCTGTTCGGTTCTTATTGATTTTTCTGTGCAATCTTAACATTCAAAGATTCAAATTTAAGCCGACTCGCACGATTTCGATCGAGTGTAGGCTTACCAAATAGCTGCCTGGGAAGACTCTCGAATTTAAATATTTCAAATATTTCTATATAAAATTGATCTACCTCACGCGTTGATAGTTCTTATTGTATTATCACACGTGCATGTAATAACGAATATCTCTAGTGAATCATATATCAATAAGGCCACTGAGGCGACTAGTAAACACCTATGAAGAGTGACTTTTCTGTTGGTCGTTATTTTTAGTTGACAGATCTGAGGTAGTACGTGCTGTTATACGGGGGACTTCCGGGTAGTTGATATATACAGAAAATGTCTATAGTTACGGTGAGAAGTTAACATGTCACTTAAACCTGTCTGCCATACCTATACTTATATACAACCTACTGTCTCTATAGCATGCATATATTTAATATAGATCCCACTTCATCCTATCGACTTTCCCTAGGTCTAGGCACTAGTTTTTTCTTAAGTCGCGATAGGCAAAAAGTATTGGAATGTATAAAACGACAGCCTTGTTGTATTATTTGGGTTTCTTATATTAATTCCTATTCGCATAATAACTATCTTAAAATAACACCAACTTTTCCAAATTGGGAAGCTTAACAAAGAGTTGATTGAAAAAGAAAATAACATACAATCGAGCAATTGTCGGTACAACAAAAGCAACCTTTAATACGGTGTTTTAGACCATTCTATTTATATCACATGCTGACAAACTTATCTATGGAACAAAAAGTCTGTCTACAAAGATACGGTAAAATACGGAACAAATAGTCTGTCTACAAAGATACGGTAGATATTTCGCGTCCTTGAATGATCTTTCTGTTCTGAGGACGTTAAGTAAAATGGGGTAAATGTGTCTAGAATTTCGCCTATACATCCGAATAGTTCTTCAGAAATGATAGCCTTTTTATGATGGACTTTTTCAGTGACAATATTCTCCTCCTAAAATAAATGATGTGTACTTTTTTAGAGAAATACAGATGAAAATGATGATAACCAATTTGCTCCTCTTTAGTGTGAGATTTCATTTTAATTCTCGTCTTTTCCATGACCAATGTTATGAATTGTCATGTTTTTTTTTTAAATCATAATTTGTATACGTTTGTATTTGTGAAAGATGAAATGAAATATTCTCGGACATTTGGATTACTATATAGGAATTGGGAATAGAATGTTGACTTATTTAGAAACAGCTACTCTCCTTAAGTGGTCTCCAGTACACGTTTATCTTTTGCTTGACCTTGAGTTTTTTCCTATATGGTGACCTTTAGATTTGAACTTATATTTCAGTTGGAGTTGGGGTGGCTATTTTTTGGAAGCTACAATGTACATTGATAGCCTTCTTAGTGCGTTAACCCTTCTGCGGAACTGTCATCAAAATACAAGATCATTTAAATTCTAACCTTCAAACTATCCAAAGTGCGTGCAATAATGTTGTTGACGGAATTCCAGTGAATTAGTTGTTTTTTTGTTATTGATAAATAATCTTGCTCTCAGAGTAGGTAATAACAAAGAGTGTTGGTGATGTATGGCTCCGGTATGTTATCTTGTTTATATCGTGCACCTGTGTTATGCAACAGATTTATAAGTAAACAAAATGTCATCAAATGTATTCAATTACGTAAGTAGGTGATTTAAAAACTTGTAAGAGCCATCATTATTCTTCAAAGTGGCCTTCGTATACATGAGGATGTTCTTGGCTGACTATAATAGACATCTCCTGTGCGTTCTGTTGGATTGGTCTAGTATATGGACAAGTAAATGCATAATTCTGAGTCCGATTAAATCACAACACAATAGAAAACTTTGTCCCCATATCCTGTTAATGACTAATGTACGAGACATGTATCAGACACCGGGAATGTGATCTTACTATGATGGCTATATAACATTACAGTCTTTATGATAAAACCCGTATCAATTAGTACTGGTTCGTTCTTTGATCTCTCACAGACAAATAGGTTATGCACGTAGTATCAGAGAAGACAGACCGACGTAATGCGCTGTCGTCTTCTTTGTCTTCTTTATCTTTTTATTCGTTAAAAATGAAATACGAACATAATTTTTATGAGCGCCAATAATGTTATTACAAAACAACGGTAAACTGTAAATACATCTGGATTACGATTGATCCCCATTACGGGCCCCGAAGAAGTTAACATGTGAAATAACACACGGCCGAGGGTTTGATATATGAAAGAAAATGTTAAAGCGACGATTAAATATGATATAGTTGTGTTGGAATACGAACTCATTGGTATAAAAGAATATCGTTTTTATTTAATGCAGAAATGTGAAGTGTTCTGTAAAATCGCATTTCATCCTTGATTGTTTCCGGCTTTAGTAAGCACTGACTTGTAAATTATAACCCGCATTTCCCCATCTCACCTACCGTTACACATGCGGATTATTGCGTAACATATGCGACAGAAACACTTGATATTGGCGTGAGATGCATGAGCGGTACAGTGGAACTAAACTGGGACCATAAAGAACTTTATAGAACTTCAAACAGCACGAGTTTATGTCTTTAATAACTGTTTTTGTATGGTGTATAACATGACATGCAGATGACCACAATGTACATGTCACCGTCTCTACTCATTCCTCTTAGTTTATCAACTTTGTATTCACAATTACACATGGTCACTTTTCTTATCTTTAGTTGTTGATGGTCACTTCGGCTTTCTATGTCATTGCCTAAAGCAAGAACAAAATTCTCTGAACTAGTTCATTGCATAGTGAAACTTTTGACTTTGGAATATCCACCTGATAAAAGCAATTGCACCTACCAGTTATATTTACCTGAACAAGTGACTGTACTGTAAACGCACATTTTTAGCGGGAATCCTATGTTAACTCTTTTTGTGCTGAATTATTTTTTTGTTAATTGTATTTCTGTTTATTGTTTAGATAACCACTATGGGGATAGCACAAACTCATCATTACACTAACCTGTTCAGTATGAACTGTGCACTTAATTTTGTTGGCGCAAAACTAACTACACATTTACAGCATTTAATATTGCAAGATGGGCGCAAGCGTCAGTGTTAGGGTTCATACTTGTTTAATATTAAGTTTGATTGTAAAAATGAAGAGCTGAACTTATGATTTTGTCTTTCCGTGTGTCCTACAATTTTTTTTTTCAAAACGTCGTTCTGGGAAATGTTTGTACCATGGTCGATATTGTATAACTATATATTTTACTCTCTATCGCTTTATTTTTACTTTTTTACTTTTTTTGGTATGTGTGTTCTAAGCGTTTATTGTTGATTAGAAGGTGTTGCTATAAAAGCTATACTGCCATGTGATTATTGGACATGTTTGTTTCATTTGTTTATTTATTCTCTTACAATTTTGATGTCAGTAGATACAAAGTCTTTAAATGTGAAAATTTATCCTAATCAAACAGCACTCCAACTTTTCTTTGTATAATCCTCTTTTGGCGTGTGGGTTTCTGTATAGGCAAATTGGGCTGACCTTGAATCACCAAGTCAACCTGGTTAAAAAGGTGTTAATGACGTCATGCATTCCCAAAATGTAAAAATTGCAAAAACAAAAACAACTTTTTTTTCTCTCTTTGAAATCCTTTTGAAGCTGTTTTGATTAGGAGAACCACCATTTTAAAAATTTCAAATCCCCGTTATTCTTTCAGTATTAATGTCAATGATTTGTTGTTAAAGCCAATTTAAAATCAATGTACGATCCTTCTTCAATTAGAACGAATACAAACTCGATGCTAGTGATTAAAATTACATTGGGAGCGTGTGTTTCAGATCCCAGGTTCAGGTAAACTCGGCGGAATGTATCGACTCTGCAAATGCCAAAGACAAAGGATATCATAAATTTTCTTATACTGTGAGTGTGTGCGCTAATGTGCAATAGGTAAAATCACATCACAAATTAGAATCAATTATCAAAATTATTTCAGTCAAACTAAAAATCAGATTCGTTTCTTTTATTGAAAAAGTCATTTGTTGCAAAATGTATTACAAAATTATAATGTTCGATTACTCCCTGTACTAACATTCGCTAAAATTTCAGAAGAGTTCGAAAATTACGTATAATCCATGTTGTCAATGTTGTTATAAAATATCATTTACGCGAGATCCATATGGAAAAAAAAGTGTTCCTATCTTTATCCTACAGTACATATACCATTTGTTTATTTTGACATGTTCACGAGGATTATACATTTTGCTGATAGCGGATTAAATCATCCACAATTTTTGTGTTGATTTATTAAGTATAGAACAAGTTGTTAGACTAAGGCCGGAGATAGAAAAAAACAAGGGATTATGACGGTTGAAAGTCAAAATGTCATGGACGGGTCGTAACAGGGCGAGGTGTAATATAACTATTAACTATTACATATCATCAAGACGGGTAATATTGCAAGATGTCACACCTTCATATCACGACATCGACACGGCATGGTCACGTGATATGTGTATTGTCATGGCTGCTGCAAAGACTACCTTAAATTTTACATTTATCTCGTCCGGTTGTTATTTGTCTTTTTCTGCAGACGTCCATTGTACTTTTACCGTACACATATTGGTTAAAAACAAAGGAGGAAACGCGGTGTTCGTTTTTGCAGTGAAATATATTGACATAAACATGTACCAGCTGTGCCAAATGTACATAGTCTTATTAATTTTGACAGAAAAAAATATCAGTAAATAAAGACACCGCAAAGGCGTTTTATTTGACAACAGCTTGGGAATAACTTTAATCCGTCGTTCTTTTTATACAGAGTCCAAAGTCGTATTAATTACACAAAAAAGACTTTGTCCCTGAATGCTAGTAAACAAATATATCTCATTACGACAGCCATTCAATGTGCTTTTATCAGACAAATTGAAAATATTAAATTATTTTGATAATGGTTATTGTTATCTTTATATTTCAAAATTATTTCATTTTACTATTTATGCGCATGATCATTGATTAAATTCAGATGATGCAATATTTAGAGAATGCGTTCCCCACTAAGATTTCGTTTTGCTTGTTGTAACTCTCTTTTTTTGAATGGCGTTTCACATCATGAAAATCGTTCGTGCAAATAAGCTTTCCCTTTCAATGAAAACTGGCATATAGTTATTGTTATTTCACTTCTTTGTTAAAAAAACAATTAAGTAATCTTTTCAGTGTGTTTTATGATACGATTCAATTAATATGAAACGTTCCCATGGATGCCTTCTTCAACGTCACTACGACACTTGAGCGTGTGTGAGACAATGATGAGTCTTCGTCCTCATGAGATTTGTCTTCGTGGGAATATTCACCAGTCTGGAACGAATGTGGGAGATAAGATGCCTAATGAAGTAGGCGATGGAGGTAAGGGAAGGTCGCTAATGTGGGCCACGAATGATAAAGCTGGGCGATTAGAGAATCCGAAAAAAAAATAATAAAAAGAGAAATTGTCAAAGATCAGTGACATTTGTGTGAATGAGGTCACAATAACTATTAAAACACTGATTTGTCTTTCATCAGAAATATAATTATTTAATATAAGTACTCTAAGACCTCTATAGATCTACGAGATTATAACATGGCGTACTGTCGTCGAACTGTATGGGAATATCGGGTCTATAATTTACACTCGAAAACGTCTTATGAAATTAAAGTTTTAAATATATATCTAGACTTGAAGTCATTCCTTTTTCATCGCCGTGATTGCTAGACTTTTTATATCCAGCTGTCACAATAAACCAAATAAAAGTTATGTGTTGTTCCGTAACAGCCTGGCTCCGGACAATGAACCCGAACGTGATTAAAAAAACGGACCAAGCGACAGATTTCACTCCTCCGACAAATTCGCGAAAGTACAACCGCATTTCATTTAGATAATTTTTTTAATAAAACCACATCAAAAGAAGGGGTTATGTGTATAAAACGCCTGGATTTTGAGAACAAAGACAGACCTATTCTCCACTGACATATAAAGTTTGCCCGTCTAACCACACAAAGGAGCCGAGATCAATGACGACAAAAGCATATTCGATACTTACCGGAAGTCACATGACCTGACAGGAAATAGAAATTTCATATTTTAAAGATAAAACATGTATGCGGATATGAATGATATTTTGTTAAGAAGACGTGCATTAATCCTAAATGAATATTAAATTAAGTTCAGCAAATCATGCATATCTAATAGAAACAAAATAAAACATTTAATGACAAAAAACGTACTGTATAGAGGGTACTTATATTAAAAACGTACTGTACTAACAAAGAAAGGTTTCTAGTCCTGTTTCATAACTGTCTTCACAGTATACCTGTATTTTCTTTGCTTTAAATTTGTTTGGGTTTTCTTATTCACGACAGTCGAAAAAGAATAATATCAAGATATGTGTTACTTATTTCTAAACGTATCTCTCCTTTGTTTTCAATAATGTATTTGGTTGTGTGTGTCTGAATGAATCACTTTGGTTGGACCATATATAGTTTCCATTTGCTTGTCACTTCTGACCTTTAGTCCACTCCGTGACATATTGACCTCGTTGACATAGCAGCCATACCCGCGGTAGTATGTTAGTGGATCTGTTTGGTTTACCACACTAAAACAAACAAGTTCAGGCCGTCTATGTCTACATATAGGAACCATCAATTAACCAGAGTGACTTATATCAGGGTAGATATAGGACGTTCAAGTACTGTATATAAGACGCTCAAATACTGTTCATAGGACGCTTCAATGCTGTAGATAGGACGCTCCAATATTGTATAACTCCAATATTTTATATAGGGCGCTCTAATACCGTATTTAGGAAGTTTCAATATCGTATATAGGACGCTCTAATACCGTATTTAGGATGCTTCAATACCGTATATAAGGCAATCTAATACCGTATTTAGGATGCTTCAATACCGTATATAAGGCGCTCTAATACTGTATTTAGGATGCTTCAATACCGTATATAGGACGCTCTAATACTGTATACAGGACGCTCCAATACTGTATATAAGACGCTCCAAACTGTATAAAGGACACTCCAATACTCTATATATAGGACGCTCCAATTATCAGAAGAGTACATTTGTACCAAGATCAAGAAACACAAAATCTTGTATATTAAGTCATAACATTTAATATATATAGTTTAAAAATAAAATGTGAGGATCTAAGTGAAAATATTTTTTGTCAAATCTAGTTAATAGAAATATATATAAGTGGCATTGCTTGTGACAAGTATGATATAAGTCATACAAAAAACATAATTGTTGGATAATCATTTGTATGATAATGTATGTCCGGCTTGTCCGAGTTACCTCCACTTAACTGACCATTGGTCATCGCTGATAAGCAATGGATTATGAGTTCTACGCCATATTCCCTTACATTGTAGTTAGATAAGGTACCTGTACTATCGTAACCCTAACTTCTAGATGTTACTTGGTACATGCCGTGTACTTTTCATTCACATTAGGGTTGAGAGTTGCACCAATTTCTCTCGACTTGTAACTAGGAGGGTCGGAACGTAAATAAAACTGTAGACAATGTAGTTATATTCAGTTTAAAGATATGAAAGAACCTATTGTTCTTTGTACTTTGTTTACATTATTTTAGGTCACCATTTGAACAAAACATAGAGTCGTTAGACGTTATGCTTCACCATGTTCACACATGATGTGGTTTGGTTTTCCTATATAGGTTCTCTCCTCTCTGTAACACAGTGAAGTCCTCGTCATAGCTAACATTGATATCCATAATTTTAGTGACAGGAAGCGTTTAGTTTGACCTTAGTCATCCCGACTTACATACACTCCCCTAATATATCAGATTCCAGCCTTTCACGTACATTTCATACATTTTCATTCTTTTAAAAAGTCCTACCTGAAAAAGAAACCTTTAATATGTGAATGTGTAATAGGACTGCGCCTATGTATGTTCAAACCCCGATTCTGTTTGGGGTTCCGTAGTGATAGAGAGGAACAACACAGTGAAACATTTAACGAATATTTTATTAACATATATAAACCACAATATAATTCCCGAGACAGAAATCCCTAGACATAGAGGCTACCGGAAGGACATACAGTACATAACGTAACGTTCACACCTGCCAGGTCAGCCATGGGCTTAGCCTGTGTATAGAGATTACACACACACACGGACACATATTACGAATAGAACAGAGGGACAACACACCCACCTCACGTGCGGACAAGTCAGGAAATAGACAGACAGAGAGAAAGAGAGTCTGACCAGCTCTCGGAGCTTTGTCCAGACTACTCGAGAGAAACGGAAAGTCGGAATATATACCGGAAAAGACCAATGAGAATAGAGAACAGAAAGTAGCCAATGAGAAGAGAGATAACAGATTAAAAGTGAAAGTAGAACACAAATAGAAGTAACACTCCTTCCGGTAGCTGTCAAAGATATATACAACAATAATGAACACTGCACTCTCGCACCGCCACGGCCGGGTCTACGATCTCACAACTTCCACAAATGGAGCGGCGAGGTTTGTGTTTTTGTCCCTCAGATCGACGGTCGCGGGGGTGGCGGGGTTTGTGATTTTGTCCCTCAGACTGACGTGCACGATATTAAATAAGTCTAATTATAATAATGGCACCGTTTATAAAGTCATCGGGATCTCTCTATAATTGTAACACCAAACGGGCCTTGTAATTTTTACATTATAGACAACCACGTACTGAGTACAGATACCAAAATTATTAATTCGAACTAAGTTCGGTCGTAGTATCAATTTATAACAAGATTAACCCTTTACACTGCCATTTTTATCATTATCTGTCTAAAGCGTGCCATCATTATTTTAATTAATAAAAACGACGTATTTCGGCTAAACATGATAAAATTATATAAATTGTCATTTCCTCGAAAACAGGCTAAATACCAGGAAACTGTATATAGATTATAAATAATTATACTTTGTCAAAAAACTCATTTCTTTGTTATTATGTCTGTATGGGAGCACATTATCATGCCCGAATGTTATATTGATCATCATATTTTATTCAGCTTTAAAAAGTGAATTAAGACTAGTAGAATAGGTAAATTACGTATGGCGTGTAGATATATCAATCATCATCGATGATGTCATCATCATCGTCAATTGATTGTTTTCTTTAATCAATAATTTACTTTAATTATTTTTATGTGATGAAAATTCAACACAAAACTCCTAGAGTTCTCTGAATGACCTTTGAAGTAGTTTATCGTGATAGAATACTCTGATTTGTGTGTTAAAGTAAATTTCTTCTAATGATTCAATTCATTTTTCAATTTCTTAGAGGTATTTTAGCAAATGTTAAGCGGTGGTATCAACTAATCATACACGACTTTACGAATGGCGACGTCATTTTTTCACATATGAGATGATAAGGAGAATTTTAATTCAATCTTAATGCTCGTTGCAAACAACATAGTATGACAATTATCGTATAACAGTATGAAAGGTAACTAACTTCTTATGTAACACAATAAAAGTTATATACCATCCCGTGTACCAGTATAAAAATTAACTAACTTCCAGTGTAACAGTATAAAAATTAACTGACTTCCTGTGTAACAGTATAAAAATTAACTAAATTCCAGTGTAACAGTACAAAAATTAACTGACTCCTGTGTAACAGTATAAAAATTAACTAACTTCCAGTGTAACAATATAAAAATTAACTGACTTCCTGTGTAACAGTATAAAAATTAACTGACTTCCAATGTAACAGTATAAAAATTAACTGACTTCCTGTGTAACAGTATAAAAATTAACTGACTTCCTGTGTAACAGTATAAAAATTAACTAACTTCCAGTGTAACAATATAAAAATTAACTAAATCCCAGTGTAATAGTATGAAAATTAACTAACTCCCTATGTAACAGTAAACAGTATAAAAATTAACTAACTTTAAGTGTAACAGTATGAAGATTAACTAACTCCTTATGTAACAGTATAAGAATTAACTAACTTCCAGTGTAATAGTAAAAGAATGAACAAACTTTCTATGTAATAGTATGGAACTTAACTAACTTATCATGTAACAGTATGAAAAATAACTAACTTCCCATGTAATAGTATGGAACTTAACTAACTTATCATGTAACAGTATGAAAAATAACTTACTTCCCATGCAATAGTATGGAACTTAACTAACTTATCATGTAACAGTATGAAAAATAACTAACTTCCCATGTAATAGTATTGAACTTAACTAACTTATCATGTAACAGTATGAAAAATAACTAACTTCCCATGTAATAGTATGGAACTTAACTAACTTATCATGTAACAGTATGAAATATAACTAACTTCTCATGTGAGAGTAGCTGCTGAAAATAAGTCACCTTAAACAAAAATAAGTGATTCGAGTCTGCGTTCCCACAGAGCGTCGATTGTCACACTTATGTCATCAACGTATGGTCTTTATCATACACCAGGAAACGGTGAGCGCCAGGCATTGTTGTAACGGGCGTGTACTCACAAGAAAAAAGTCAAGGTCTGTGGATTAAACAATAACAGTTGATGTACACCTATAATGAGATATCAATGCCTGGTTACTTGGTAGTGACTGCCGATATCATGAGAAAACACAGATTGTCTTACACGAAGGAAGGTAAAGCACCTGGTGAACATCCATGTGGTTAGACAGTTGTAACGCAAGCATGTGATGTGATGTCGGATATGTAAATGATCAAACCATGAAATAATCCATGTTAATTCAGAAAATGGAGAAAAACCTTTAATCGATTAGTCAAATTATCAACACCTCTTGATCCCATTAACTACATGTATATAATGGTTATCTGTGTGACAGAACTCGGTCGTGGTATATTTCTTAGTGAGCCACACCAAGCTCTATATCAGCCACTCACGACACAACCTCAATAGTAAGGTTTGGGCAGGTGCACTCCACATAAAAAGTACATGTGTACTCAACAGTTCCTTATCGAGCACTCGAGAAGCTATCACAGATATAGCTGGATATTATAGCTACTCTAAAGCATTAACATGATCACACAAGTACAAAGATGTACAATGGTAATTACTCATTATACGCACCTGTCATTGGAGTGCATAGTAACACACATAGAAACATTAAACCGAAATACATTGTACCTCGCATCGATTTAGAAATATATTTCCTCCCATTCGTTAAATATAAAGTCTAATGTATGTACATTTTTTAACTAGGGGTAATATCTCAGTCACCAGAATATTTATTCTCGAGATGATAATTTTTAAATTTCTGAGTTTTCCCATCATGTTGCCCTGTTTAGTCCCGATGCTAACTGTGTTTACGCTACGGTTGCTAATTCAAGGCGAGAGTCAATATTATTCTAAACCAACCCTGACTCCTTGAATGGCATAAAATATTCATCTCCCGGTGACATCAGAGGGAGAAAAAGGGTCGTCGAGTACAGCCGTCAGGTAACCGTTTACCTAAGTTATCGATCTGTTTACGAATTACAAAAACAAACATATTTAGACAACAGATCTGTGTTTGGATAATTACCTTTCAGGCTATGGTCAATGGGGTATAGAGAACGTCTATTTCGGCCAAATTCAATGGTCAAATATTTTTGAAATAACAAAATGAACGATTTATGCTGGTTAGATTAAACAAAATGGTTCGTTTGGCACAGTTGTGCGCTGATATGACGTCACTGGGCGTCTGTCGCGTATGTTACAGGCACGTGCGTACTCACGTCACCTCGTATGTACAATAAAAACAGACTGTTAGTGTTGATTGCGGCACACGTGTCGCCACGCGCTTTCATTTATTGTCAACATCACCTTTGCTATCACCCTATTTGTATGGACTGTATTGATCAAAACGAGTGATGAAATGAATCTTAAAATATAAAAAATATCTATACAAGTACACAACTGAAAATAAAAGTACATTTATGGATTAAATCATAATGAGGTCTTGATGACAAAAATCAATATGTGTGAATATATGAGGACGACACAATTATTTCACTGTGTTACACGTCAACTCGGGTCAAATGCCGTTTTCACAATAATGTACAACGTTCACACGGACTTGGTCAGGTTTTTGTCAAGGTTGGAGAAAATACCACTGAAAGGAAATTGAAGACCGGAACAGGAAGTGGTATATTTAGCCTTGACGACGAAACAAACATTGCTATTCTTTGTCGTCAGAATAATACAGAGAAGTACATATCAAAGTTACGTCCTTGTATAAATCACTGTCAAAATGCATTTCAAGAAATAAATGACAGAATTACAATATTCAAGGGTGTCTGATTATATGATGTTCTGGTGCTAGTAAGAGTTGTAGGTCAAATCAATTTCATTTTTTGCTTTCTTTAGTTCACGGCGTATTAAACCTTACAATTGTTAGAAACAGAGAGAGAATATAATTTAACATTTAAGTCTTTTTTCAAACCTATCTCTGACCTTGATATAAGTCGGTAATGACCCACATACGATGGCAGACGACTTATTACCAAACATTTCATTCTTCGTCTGACCATCCTTGTCGTATACTACTAAGGAGATCAGTTTATCGGGGACATTGGAAGGCGGTAACGATGAAAGTGCCGAAACGATTCCAAGGCTAAATCTCTGTGTCCCTTTTTCGAATTTACTCGGATTCTCCACGGGCAATGTTTAAGATTAGAATTAAAGGGGATTAAAGAGAAAAGCTTATAAACTGTTTCTTTGAATATTTTAGAAATCAAGCAGCATGTGAACTAGATTTAAAAAGTAAAGTGATAAGTTGGAATGATCAATTACTGAGAGGCTGATCCATTTGACTCGCCGAGGCTTTGTCTCATAATCCGTTTGAAATGTCACCTAGACA
>SAYR01032071.1:44760-84878 GCA_004382745.1 Argopecten irradians irradians
GTGTACACGGAAGTTAGTTAATTTTTATACTGTTACACTGGAAGTTAGTTAATTTTTATACTGTTACACTGGAAGTTAGTTAATTTTTATACTGTTACACTGGTAGTTAGTTAATTTTTATACTGTTACACTGGAAGTTAGTTAATTTTTATACTGTTACACAGGAAGTTAGTTAATTTTTATACTGGTACACAGGAAGTTAGTTAATTTTTATACTGGTACACTGGAAGTTAGTTAATTTTTATACTGTTACACAGGAAGTTAGTTAATTTTTATACTGTTACACTGGAAGTTTGTTAATTTTTATACTGTTACACTGGAAGTTTGTTAATTTTTATACTGTTACACTGGAAGTTAGTTAATTTTTATACTGTTACACTGGTAGTTAGTTAATTTTTATACTGTTACACTGGAAGTTAGTTAATTTTTATACTGTTACACAGGAAGTTAGTTAATTTTTTATTACTGGTACACAGGAAGTTAGTTAATTTTTATACTGGTACACTGGAAGTTAGTTAATTTTTATACTGCTTACACAGGAAGTTAGTTAATTTTATTTACTGTTACACTGAAGTTTGTTAATTTTATACTGTTACACTGGAAGTTTGTTAATTTTTATACTGTTACACTGGAAGTTAGTTAATTTTTATACTGGTACACAGGAAGTTAGTTTATTTTTATACTGTTACACTGAAGTAGTTAATTTTTATACTGTTTACACAGGAAGTTAGTTAATTTTTTATACTGTTACACAGGAAGTTAGTTAATTTTTATACTGTTACACAGGAAGTTAGTTAATTTTTATACTGTTACACAGGAAGTTAGTTAATTTTTATACTTGTACACGGGAAGTTAGTTAATTTTTATACTGTTACACATAGCCGAAATACGTCGTTTTTATTAATTAAAATAATGATGGCACGCTTTAGACAGATAATGATAAAAATGGCAGTGTAAAGGGTTAATCTTATTATAAATTGATACTACGGCCGAACTTAGTTCGAATTAATAATTTTGGTATCTGTACTCAGTACGTGGTGTCTATAATGTTAAAATATACAAGGCCCGTTTGGTGTTACCAATTTATAGAGAGATCCCGATGACTTTATAAACGGTGCCATTATAATAATTAGACTTATTTAATATCGTGCACGTCAGTCTGAGGGACAAAATCACAAACCCCGCCACCCCCGCGACCGTCGATCTGAGGGACAAAAACACAAACCTCGCCGCTCCATTCACATATTAAAGGTTTCTTTTTCAGGTAGGACTTTTTAAAAGAATGAAAATGTATGAAATGTACGTGAAAGGCTGGAATCTGATATATTAGGGGAGTGTATGTATGTCGGGATGACTAAGGTCAAACTAAACGCTTCCTGTCACTAAAATTATGGATATCAATGTTAGCTATGACGAGGACTTCACTGTGTTACAGAGAGGAGAGAACCTATATAGGAAAACAAACCACATCATGTGTGAACATGGTGAAGCATAACGTCTAACGACTCTATGTTTTGTTTCAAATGGTGACCTAAAATAATCGTAAACAAAGTACAAAAGAACAATAGGTTCTTTCATAATCTTTAAACTGAATATAACTACATTGTCTACAGTTTTATTTACGTTCCGACCCTCCTAGTTACAAGTCGAGAGAAATTGGTGCAACTCTCAACCCTAATGTGAATGAAAAGTACACGGCATGTACCAAGTAACATCTAGAAGTTAGGGTACAATAGTACAGGTACCTTAATCTAACTACCAACGTAACGGAATATGGCGTAGAACTCATAATCCATTGCTTATCAGCGATGACAATGGTCAGTTAAGTGGAGGTAACTCGGACAAGCCGGACATACATTATCATACAAATGATTATCCAACAATATGTTTTTTGTATGACTTATATCATACTTGTCACAAGCAATGCCACTTATATATATTTCTATCAACTAGAATTGACAAAAAATATTTCACTTAGATCCTCACATTTTATTTTTAAACTATATATATTAAATGTTATGACTTAATATACAAGATTTTGTGTTTCTTGATCTTGGTACAGATGTACTCTTCTGATAATTGGAGCGTCCTATATTAGAGTATTGGAGTGTCCTTTATACAGTTTGGAGTGTCCTTTACAGTTTGAGCGTCCTATACAGTTTGGAGCGTCCTCTTATACAATATTGGAGCGTCTTATATACAGTATTGGAACGTCCTGTATACAGTATTAGAGCGTCCATTACGGTATTGAAGCATCCTAAATACAGTATTAGAGCGCCTTATATACGGTATTGAGCATCCTAAATACAGTATTAGAGCGCCTTATATTTAAAGCATGATGTCACATTTTTAATTTATCGGGTATGAAAAAGAATTGTTTGCAAACTGTGTGAATCCGCGTGCAGATTCTCACAAAAGTTCAAACAATTTTTCTTTCATAACCCGATAAAATTAAAAAATAGTGACATCATACTTTATAATTAATTTATACTCTATTGATAAAATGAAGCTATGTTTAAATGTAACATTACAGGGGTTTCAATGGACTCTTTTTTCCGAATCAATACGCAACGTCAATGTCTCTATTGTGACGTCACGATAACGTCGGGTTTCGCGCCATTCTCGGATTTTTTTTCATAGTGGTATGCCAAAAAAAATATTGGCAATCAGAAAGCCAGATTTAGTATGAAAACAAAGAAAAATTAATTATACGGTATTGAAGCATCCTAAATACGGTATTAGATTGCCTTATATACGGTATTGAAGCATCCTAAATACGGTATTAGAGCGTCCTATATACGGTATTGAAACATCCTAAATACGGTATTAGAGCGCCCTATATAAAATATTGGAGTTATACAATATTGGAGCGTCCTATATACAGCATTGAAGCGTCCTATGAACAGTATTTGAGCGTCCTATATACTGAGTACTTGAACGTCCTATATCTACCCTGATATAAGTCACTCTGGTTAATTGATGGTTCCTATATGTAGACATAGACGGCCTGAACTTGTTTTGTTTTAGTGTGGTAAACAAAACAGATCCACTAACATACTACCGCGGGTATGGCTGCTATGTCAACGAGGTCAATATGTCCACGGAGTGGACTAAAGGTCAGAAGTGACAAGCAAATGGAAACTATATATTGGTCCAACCAAAGTGATTCATTCAGACACACACAACCAAATACATTATTGAAAACAAAGGAGAGATACGTTTAGAAATAAGTAACACATATCTTGATATTATTCTTTTTCGACTGTCGTGAATAAGAAAACCCAAACAAATTTAAAGCAAAGAAAATACAGGTATACTGTGAAGACAGTTATGAAACAGGACTAGAAACCTTTCTTTGTTAGTACAGTACGTTTTTAATATAAGTACCCTCTATACAGTACGTTTTTTGTCATTAAATGTTTTATTTTGTTTCTATTAGATATGCATGATTTGCTTAACTTAATTTAATATTCATTTAGGATTAATGCACGTTCTTAACAAAATATTAATTCATATCCGCATACATGTTTTATCTTTAAAATATGAAATTTCTATTTCCTGTCAGGTCATGTGACTTCCGGTAAGTATCGAATATGCTTTTGTCGTCATTGATCTCGGCTCCTTTGTGTGGTTAGACGGGCAAACTTTATATGTCAGTGGAGAATAGGTCTGTCTTTGTTCTCAAAATCCAGGTGTTTTATACACATAACCCCTTCTTTTGATGTGGTTTTATTAAAAAAATTATCTAAATGAAATGCGGTTGTACTTTCGCGAATTTGTCGGAGAGTGAAATCTGTCGCTTGGTCCGTTTTTTTAATCACGTTCGGGTTCATTGTCCGGAAGCCAGGCTGTTACGGAACAACACATAACTTTTATTTGGTTTATTGTGACAGCTGGATATAAAAAGTCTAGCAATCACGGCGATGAAAAAGAGAATGACTTCAAGTCTAGATATATATTTAAAACTTTAATTTCATAAGACGTTTTCGAGTGTAAATTATAGACCCGATATTCCCATACAGTTCGACGACAGTACGCCATGTTATAATCTCGGATATAGAGGTCTTAGAGTACTTATATTAAATAATTATATTTCTGATGAAAGACAAATCAGTGTTTTAATAGTTATTGTGACCTCATTCACACAAATGTCACTGATCTTTGACAATTTTCTCTTTTTTATTATTTTTTTTTCGGATTCTCTAATCGCCCAGCTTTATCATTCGTGGCCCACATTAGCGACCTTCCTTACCTCCATCGCCTACTTCATTAGGCATCTTATCTCCCACATTCGTTCCAGACTGGTGAATATTCCCACGAAGACAAATCTCATGAGGACGAAGACTCATCATTGTCTCACACACGCTCAAGTGTCGTAGTGACGTTGAAGAAGGCATCCATGGAACGTTTCATATTAATTGAATCGTATCATAAAACACACTGAAAAGATTACTTAATTGTTTTTTTAACAAAGAAGTGAAATAACACATAACTATATGCCAGTTTTCATTGAAAGGGAAAGCTTATTTGCACGAACGATTTTCATGATGTGAAACGCCATTCAAAAAAAGAGAGTTACAACAAGCAAAACGAAATCTTAGTGGGGGAACGCATTCTCTAAATATTGCATCATCTGAATTTAATCAATGATCATGCGCATAAATAGTAAAATGAAAATAATTTTGAAATATAAAGTAACAATACCATTATCCCAAATAATTTAATATTTTCAATTTGTCTGATAAAAGCACATTGAATGGCTGTCGTAATGTGATATATTTGTTTACTAGTATTCAGGGACCAAAGTCTTTTTTGTGTAATTAATACGACTTTGGACTCTGTATAAAAAGAACGACGGATTAAAGTTATTCCCAAGCTGTTGTCAAATAAAACGCCTTTGCGGTGTCTTTATTTACTGATATTTTTTTCTTGTCAAAATTAATAAGACTATGTACATTTGGCACAGCTGGTACATGTTTATGTCAATATATTTCACTGCAAAAACGAACACCCGCGTTTCCTCCTTTGTTTTTAACCAATATGTGTCGGTAAAAGTACAATGGACGTCTGCGAAAAAAGACAAATAACAACCGACGAGATAAATGTAAAATTTAAGTAGTCTTTGCAGCAGCCATGACAATACACATATCACGTGACCATGCACGTGTCGATCGTGAATTGAAGGTGTGACATCTTGCAATATTACCCGCCTTGATGATATTAATAGTTAATAGTTATATTACACCTCGCCCTGTTACGACCCGTCCATGACATTTTGACTTTCAACCGTCATAATCCCTTGTTTTTTTCTATCTCCGGCCTTAGCTCTAACAACTTGTTCTATACTTAATAAATCAACACAAAAAATTGTGGATGATTTAATCCGCTATCAGCAAAATGTATAATCCTCGTGAACATGTCAAAATAAACAAATGGTATATGTACTGTAGGATAAAGATAGGAACACTTTTTTTTCCATATGGATCTCGCGTAAATGATATTTTATAACAACATTTGACAACATGGATTATACGTAATTTTCGAACTCTTCTGAAATTTTAGCGAATGTTAGTACAGGGAGTAATCGAACATTATAATTTTGTAATACATTTTGCAACAAATGACTTTTTCAATAAAAGAAACGAATCTGATTTTAGTTTGACTGAAAATAATTTTGATAATGATTTCTAATTTGTGATGTGATTTTACCTATTGCACATTAGCGCACACACTCACAGTATAAGAAAATTATATTGATATCCTTTGTCTTTGGCATTTGCAGAGTCGATACATTCCGCCGAGTTTACCTGAACCTGGATCTGAAACACACGCTCCCAATGTAATTTTAATCACTAGCATCGAGTTTGTATTCGTTCTATATGAAGAAGGATCGTACATTGATTTTAAATTGGCTTTAACAACAAATCATTGACATAATACTGAAAAGAAAACGGGGATTTGAATTTTAAAATGGTGGTTCTCCTAATCAAAACAGCTTCAAAAGGATTTCAAAGAGAGAAAAAAAAAGTTGTTTTTGTTTTTGCAATTTTTTACTTTTGGAATGCATGACGTCATTAACACCTTTTTAACCAGGTTGACTTGGTGATTCAAGGTCAGGCCCAATTTGCCTATACAGAAACCCACACGCCAAAAGAGGATTATACAAAGAAAAGTTGGAGTGCTGTTTGATTAGGATAAATTTTCACATTTAAAGACTTTGTATCTACTGACATCAAAATTGAAGAGAATAAATAAACAAATGAAACAAACATGTCCAATAATCACATGGCAGTATAGCTTTTATAGCAACACCTTCTAATCAACAATAAACGCTTAGAACACACATACCAAAAAAGTAAAAAAGTAAAAATAAAGCGATAGAGAGTAAAATATATAGTTATACAATATCGACCATGGTACAAACATTTCCCAGAACGACGTTTTGAAAAAAAAATTGTAGGACACACGGAAAGACAAAATCATAAGTTCAGCTCTTCATTTTTACAATCAAACTTAATATTAAACAAGTATGAACCCCTAACACTGACGCTTGCGCCCATCTTGCAATATTAAATGCTGTAAATGTGTAGTTAGTTTTGCGCCAACAAAATTAAGTGCACAGTTCATACTGAACAGGTTAGTGTAATGATGAGTTTGTGCTATCCCCATTGTGGTTATCTAAACAATAAACAGAAATACAATTAACAAAAAAATAATTCAGCACAAAAAAGAGTTAACATAAGGATTCCCGCTAAAAATGTGCGTTTACAGTACAGTCACTTGTTCAGGTAAATAATAACTGGTAGGTGCAATTGCTTTTATCAGGTGGATATTCCAAAGTCAAAAGTATTCACTATGCAATGAACTAGTTCAGAGAATTTTGTTCTTGCTTTAGGCAATGACATAGAAAGCCGAAGTGACCATCAACAACTAAAGATAAGAAAAGTGACCATGTGTAATTGTGAATACAAAGTTGATAAACTAAGAGGAATGAGTAGAGACGGTGACATGTAACATTGTGGTCATCTGCATGTCATGTTATACACCATACAAAAACAGTTATTAAAGACATAACTCGTGCTGTTTGAAGTTCTATAAATTTCTTTATGGTCCCAGTTTAGTTCCACTGTACCGCTCATTGCATCTCACGCCAATATCAAGTGTTTCTGTTCGCATATGTTACGCAATAATCCGCATGTGTAACGGTAGGTGAGATGGGAAATGCGGGTTATAATTTACAAGTCAGTGCTTACTAAAGCCGGAAACAATCAAGGATGAAATGCGATTTTACAGAACACTTCACATTTCTGCATTAAATAAAAACGATATTCTTTATACCAATGAGTTCGTATTCCAACACAACTAATATCATATTTAATCGTCGGCTTTAAACATTTTCTTTCATATATCAAACCCTCGGCCGTGTGTTATTTCACATGTTAACTTCTTTCGGGCCCGTAATGGGGATCAATTCGTAATCCAGATGTATTTACAGTTTACCGTTGTTTTGTAATAACATTATTGGCGCTCATAAAAATTATGTTCGTATTTCATTTTTAACGAATAAAAAAGATAAAGAAGACAAAGAAGACGACAGCGCATTACGTCGGTCTGTTCCAGTGTAACAGTATAAAAATTAACTAACTTCCAGTGTAACAATATAAAAGTTAACTAAATCCCAGTGTAATAGTATGAAAATTAACTAACTCCCTATGTAACAGTAAACAGTATAAAAATTAACTAACTTCAAGTGTAACAGTATGAAGATTAACTAACTCCTTATGTAACAGTATAAGAATTAACTAACTTCTAGTGTAATAGTAAAAGAATGAACAAACTTTCTATGTAATAGTATGGAACTTAACTAACTTATCATGTTACAATATAAAAATTAACTAACTTCCAGTGTAACAACATAAAAATTAACTAAATCCCAGTGTAATAGTATGAAAATTAACTAACTCCCTATGTAACAGTAAACAGTATAAAAATTAACTAACTTCAAGTGTAACAGTATGAAGATTTACTAACTCCTTATGTAACAGTATAAAAATTAACTAACTTCTATTCCAGTGTTATAGTAAAAGAATGAACAAACTTTCTATGTAATAGTATGGAACTTAACTAACTTATCATGTAACAGTATGAAATATAACTAACTTCCCATGTAATAGTATGGAACTTAACTAACTTATCATGTAACAGTATGAAAAATAACTAACTTCCCATGTAATAGTATGGAACTTCACTAACTTATCATGTAACAGTATGAAAAATAACTAACTTCCCATGTAATAGTATGGAACTTAACTAACTTATCATGTAACAGTATGAAAAATAACTAACTTCCCATGTGAGAGTAGCTGCTGAAAATAAGTCACATTTAACAAAAATAAGTGATTCGAGTCTGCGTTCCCACAGAGCGTCGATTGTCACACTTATGTCATCAACGTATGGTCTTTATCATACACCAGGAAACGGTGAGCGCCAGGCATTGTTGTAACGGGCGTGTACTGTCCTAGGTGACATTTCAAACGGATTATGAGACAAAGCCTCGGCGAGTCAAATGGATCAGCCTCTCAGTAATTGATCATTTCCAACTTATCACTTTACTTTTAAATCTAGTTCACATGCTGCTTGATTTCTAAAATATTCAAAGAAACAGTTTTATAAGCTTTTCTCTTTAATCCCCTTTAATTCTAATCTTAAACATTGCCCGTGGAGAATCCGAGTAAATTCGAAAAAGGGACACAGAGATTTAGCCTTGGAATCGTTTCGGCACTTTCATCGTTACCGCCTTCCAATGTCCCCGATAAACTGATCTCCTTAGTAGGATTACGACAAGGATGGTCAGACGAAGAATGTCGGTAATAAGTCGTCTGCCATCGTATGTGGGTCATTACCGACTTATCAAGGTCAGAGATAGGTTTGAAAAAAGACTTAAATGTTAAATGATATTCTCTCTCTGTTTCTAACAATTGTAAGGTTTAATACGCCGTGAACTAAAGAAAGCAAAAAATGAAATTGATTTGACCTACAACTCTTACTAGCACCAGAACATCATATAATCAGACATCCTTGAATATTGTAATCTGTCATTTATTTCTTGAAATGCATTTTGACAGTGATTTATACAAGGACGTAACTTTGATATGTACTTCTCTGTATTATTCTGACGACAAAGAATAGCAATGTTTGTTTCGTCGTCAAGGCTAAATATACCACTTCCTGTTCCGGTCTTCAATTTCCTTTCAGTGGTATTTTCTCCAACCTTGACAAAAACCTGACCAAGTCCGTGTGAACGTTGTACATTATTGTGAAAACGGCATTGACCCGAGTTGACGTGTAACACAGTGAAATAATTCTGTCGTCCTCATATATTCACACATATTGATTTTGTCATCAAGACCTCATTATGATTTAATCCATAAATGTACTTTTATTTTCAGTTGTGTACTTGTATAGATATTTTTTATATTTTAGATATCATTTCATCACTCGTTTTGATCAATACAGTCCATACAAATAGGGTGATAGCAAAGGTGATGCTGACAATAAAGAAAGCGCGTGGCGACACGTGTGCCGCAATCAACACTAACAGTCTGTTTTATTGTACATACGAGGTGACGTGAGTACGCACGTGCCTGTAACATACGCGACAGACGCCCAGTGACGTCATATCAGCGCACAACTGTGCCAAACGAACCATTTTGTTTAATCTAAAAGCATAAATCGTTCATTTGTTTATTTCAAAAATATTGACCATTGAATTTGGCCGAAATAGACGTTCTCTATAACCCCATTGACCATAGCCTGAAAGGTAATTATCCAAACACAGATCTGTTGTCTAAATATGTTTGTTTTTGTAATTCGTAAACAGATCGATAACTTAGGTAAACGGTTACCTGACGGCTGTACTCGACGACCCTTTTTCTCCCTCTGATGTCACCGGGAGATGAATATTTTATGCCATTCAAGGAGTCAGGGTTGGTTTAGAATAATATTGACTCTCGCCTTGATTAGCAACCGTAGCGTAAACACAGTTAGCATCGGGACTAAACAGGGCAACATGATGGGAAAACTCAGAAATTGTTAAAAATTATCATCTCGAGAATAAATATTCTGGTGACTGAGATATACCCCTAGTAAAAATGTACATACATTAGACTTTATATTTAACGAATGGGAGGAAATATATTTCTAAATCGATGCGAGGTACAATGTATTTCGGTTTAATGTTTCTATGTGTATACTATGCACTCCAATGACAGGCGCTATAATGAGTATATTACCATTGTACATCTTTGTACTTGTGTGATCATGTTAATGCTTTAGAGTAGCTATAATATCCAGCTATATCTGTGATAGCTTCTCGAGTGCTCGATAAGGAACTGTTGAGTACACATGTACTTTTTATGTGGAGTGCCACCTGCCCAAACCTTACCTATTGAGGTTGTGTCGTGAGTGGCTGATATAGAGCTGGTGTGGCTCACTAAGAAATATACCACGACCGAGTTCTGTCACACAGATAACCATTATATACATGTAGTTAATGGGATCAAGAGGTGTTGATAAATTGACTAATCGATTAAAGGTTTTCTCCATTTTCTGAATTAACATGGATTATTTCATGGTTTGATCATTTACATATCCGACATCACATCACATGCTTGCGTTACAACTGTCTAACCACATGGATGTTCACCAGGTGCTTTACCTTCCTTCGTGATAAGACAATCTGTGTTTTCTCATGATATCGCCAGTCACTACCAAGTAACCAGGCATTGATATCTCATTATAGGTGTACATCAACTGTTATTGTTTAATCACAGACCTTGACTTTTTTTCTGGACACGCTAACTTTACGGGTGCGCCACGTGCAATGTGACGACAGAATTCTTCATGCCCTCCGAGAATTGAAAAAATGTCACTCAAACAAGCGAATTCAAACGACAATATACACTAACAAATGCTATTTCTCACGGTAATTAACAATGTACTCTTCATTCGTTTTAATAAAGATATTTTTCATTTGATGTTTTATTATACATGTGCTGCGCAGTCGTTTAAATTACATGTGGACTAGGATGAAAGAGAACACAGAACTTCATTCAATGATAACTCAGCCAGGCGTGCATTAATATATCCCAAACGTTACGTAACTCTTCACTGGGTTACTGCGTCCATTCAGTCACATCCACACTCGATTGAACTCCTGAATATGAACCATCTGATGAATACATCGGATTCCCATATCTGGGATACTCCTCTTAGACAAACATAGAAATAATATACAAGTGGCTATTTCGAACGCCTAAACACCAAACGAGAAGAATGGAAGTTGAAATCATTTTCCCCGAAAAGCTCGGAAATCATGACATTGGTAGAAAACTTTCGTTTAACATAAAATAGAACTCGCGATTTTACATTATGCAGGGTCTTTGTGTTAGCCTGATCATGATAGCGTCAGCCATGTAGTTGACAGTTGCGTTTGTAATGGAGCGGGAAATGTTACCACAACAACACATTGTATGAATTACGTAGTGGACATAGAAATGCGTAAATTCAGAGAGCCTCTGGCTACTACTATATAGGCATTATCATCGACAACACAACAGCAGTTACACTGGTAGGGAACGTTTCATGGCCGTTGTTTTAATTAGTTTTATATTAATCACATTGTAAAATCTATCAAACATCGTGTTAAGTCAACAGTCCGGACACGAGTTCTCTGGTAGATCTGAATAGTAGTTATTACATCACTGACGATATTATCAAATATTTACTCTCCGTGGACATAGATTTGTATACACTTCGGCCCTGTGAAGACAAGTCCATTCATTGAGATTCGCCTATACAAATAGCCTTGATTATATAACCTTGACCTCACGCGCGCCTGGGGTCAGCAGGTCACAGGAGTCGTGATACATTACACCTGCTCCAGGCAGTATGAGCGTTGACATTTGGCGGTTTTTCAAATCTGGAATTTACTTATACGGCTAGTGGCATTTGAAATGTACTGGTACAGCTGACTAGTACCGGACAGTGCCGTGGTCAGCCCGTTATACAGCCGTAAATTTCAAGGATACGTCCTAGGAGACAAACTTTATTAATTGTTCTCGATGTATGACAAAAATGCATGCATCATTTCTACATTTCAAATATAAGCACACCGAACAATGTCATAAAGATCGCTCTGCATGCTCATACGCAATATAATTTCCCAAATAGTCCTTCAAGGTCGTCTGATCTATCTAACCATCCAATTCGTCTGTTCCGTACTCTATTAAAACAATCTATCTGGTTATCCTGCACCCATCTTTGTTACTGGACAGAGCTTTAAACCGTTCTCGAAGGCACACGTGAAGATTCAATCCTGTGCGGGAAGGACAAATCATTATTAACGGAGAAATAAAATTCTGATTCACAACGCCTTGTAAACCATGCAACATAAATATAATATCAAGAAGTTTAAAAAGTTTCATATAGCGGAAGGCGTAAGTAGGGAACGAGTTTTGTCATTTCAAACAAATACCTTGTCCTTAAATGCGTCCATCCTAAAATACTACATAAATGAAAACAATAACCACAAAATAGTTGTTATGATATTTATACCATTGACCTTATTGATAAATTAACGTAAACATCATGTTCGTTGTGAATCTAAATTAAGATATGTTTAACAACTAATCAATGATATAATGGTGCAAGTATAATGTTTTTACTCGTGAAGCCGGTTGTTGAGACGTCGCCGACATTGTGTGGGCGTCCACGGTTAAATTAAGCGGAAAATATAATGTCATTGACGGTGTTTAGATATATACTGACTATTATTCACAGTATTAGCGAATTTTGTTTATAAAATGGATCTCAATTTGTAACTTTTTTGTTAGTTCTGAGTAGTCTTTCGCTAGGTTTGGTTTGCGGGCTCGTCCCTGCCCTTGCTCTAGCCCCTTCTTTTGTTATCCCCAACACCCCTGGTTAGGCTACCCGATGGTACCACATACAGACGTTCACACAAACGTATGTAGTCCGCTAAACCTGCCTATATTATTATTATTATTATTTTTTTACATTTTTTTAATATTATATATTAGGCAATTTTTTAAAGCCTAATTATATAGGCAGGTTTAGCGAACTAGAACGTATGGCACTCCGTAGGCTCGCAAACTACTTGTGAGTCTAAGTAACCTTGACGACAATACTACATAACAATGGAACAGCGAGATCCCAAGGATACTACAAATCTCGGATCATCCTGGCTGGCCACGCGGCGAACCTGTCCGGTGAAGGGTTAAGAAACGACGGCGACAGTCACTGGATTTTGTTTTATATTATTTATCATTATTATTTGTTTTGTTATATTTAATAGGATTTTTTGTTTTGTTTATATTGTTTAATGTGGTTTTTTCTTAAACGTTCAAAGGTTCTAAACACATAAACACGTAAAATATGTTTATATGACATACAAGTCGCATCTGAAACCCTGTAACTGTTATTTGAACATATTAATTCTGAATACCCATTTAAGTATTAAGATGGAGAGTTGTTGTACGTGCACGAATGACAGACGTGTCATACCTTCGGGCTGTAATTGGTATTGAGTGAAGGCCACAGTGACGCACACCGTTATTATTATTCATCGGGTAGCATTGTACACCCGCCTACTCCATTACACATTTTAGATGATTTTATTATTTAATCTTCATTTTAAAAGGAAAGAGTTATATCAACCTGTGACATCATAGAAACAATTATTAAGACGTCAGCAGTTCAAACATACGTATATTCCTATTTCATATTTCGATGTCAACATTTTCTTACTCTCGTAACAGTGTAGAAGTTGATTATTTGTAATTTCTGTTCCTTTCAGTCAATTTCTCCGTTGTAAAGTCTCTATCGATATTGATCTTTAGTAGACTCATCACCCAACATTCGGTAGTCTGAACCCTAGTAAATATAAAAAATATTTAAAAAAAAAAAAAAAGAAAAAAAAAGACAATTTCAATAATAAAATTTGGAATTTCAGCTCTTTTCAGCCGATCATTCCGTTGTAAAGTCTCTATCGATATTTAGTAGATTCATCGCTAATCATTCGGTAGTCCGAACTAGGTAGAGTAAATATAAAAAAATATATATATATATATATATATAAGTAAATCCTGCTATGCAGTCCGAGCAGTTGAGGATATATTTACCTATTAGACCAGTTTCTACAAAATCGTGATACAGACCTTAGTCCCACTTTGTGTCAGGAAGGTGAATTTTTACCAATTTTGCTACAGAAATAAAAATAAAGGATTACTCTTTGGAACCTTGAATATTTTTACCAAGAGGGCACAAGTCAAGGAGAGGTTGTCATCAGAAAAGATATTTGGACTCCAGCTGGATAAGCCGGTATCCCGTCAGCACTGTTTGGGCCGCAGATACAATGACGTCACGGACGATGGGTAACCAGACATGCGTCACAGCAGGCCTTGTCTGGCGGAGCAGACGACAGTCAAAGGTGCAGACAAAGACAAAATGATAAAAATTGATTCGTGGAAACGATATTTAAAAAAAATAGCAATAGGTTTGTTTCTCTTCTCTTCTACTATCACTACAAAGAACGGAGTTGCTCTTTGGTGACATTGATGTCTTAAATATGACAAGAAGGGACTCCCCAATCCCCAACCCCCAACTCCACACCTTCAACCCCCGCCACCCCTTAATAACGAGGTATATCCAGAAAAAAGCATATGCTTCACTTTTCTGCCGAGTTTTCAAAAGTATCCTTTAAAATTGTCAAAGTTATACAAATAACTATAATAATGAAATAAATATCATATAGTAGCATATATTGTTAGGCTATGGTAAATATAATCTTTTGAAACTACGTGTGATTTTACCGGAATTTCAAAATTTTGACCAAATACACATACCGAGGTAAAGAATAATCTTCACAAAAGCTGTCTGATACGTATGACTATTTGAATAATTGACAAAAAAATGATTTTTTTAAAAACATAATCATAGTGACACACAGTATACCCATTTTATTTGACACAATAGCAGCATATGCTACCCATACCTTCTAAATTTTGAAGATCTAAATACGCTATTTTGATAGTCATACAAATAGTTCTGAAGAGAAACTTTTTGAATAGTCTGCAGCTGCTTTTAAAACCGACATAATCATTGTGCTTTATTTTGTTTCATTACGATATTGGTTATTGTCTTGTTTGAAAAAGGAAAAATATAAATTATCTACATAACAATGATATGTTATAATTTCACTCTTAAAGCTTCATCAAAGACAACTTTCAAAAGATTTACTACAGCAGAAATTAATTTGACATAGATAAAAGTATCATTGCACCGGCGATTTAAATGGCAAGTTTGCAGTAAAAATGACGAAATTTCACCTCTTTACAAAGTGTAAGAAGCACACATTTTAAAACTGGCTGCCAAATTGGTCATTTTTTGAATTATCGTATAGCAAGTCCTTAAACAAAATACAAGACTATATTTGCCACATTTGTCAAAAGGCAACCGTTAAATAGGGATAATTATTTTCTGAATAATCACAAAACGCTCTTTGATCTAGGTTGAAACGAGATTTCGACTGAGACTTAAATCTCATCAAAAATTATAGTTAGTCTAAAATGTGTTAGAAAGAGAGGAATAAAGATATACATCAATGCTACTATGACAAGCTGTGGAATGATAGCAAGGATTATAGGGTAAGGAGGAACTGACCAAAACAATAAACCTCAAACACGGTATGTCATTGCTAGGCAATTATAAAATATTGTTAAATATGCTCCGCACCATATGTCCACCATATGTGACACACAATTAACATCTCGTGCTCTCCTGACAAGGCACGACGTTTCGGACGACAGCGCGTGCAGCGTGCGTTTGACAGTGACACAAATTTAACTCGCCACTGCTGCATCACTGGACATTGTCCATCGTCTGTTTCGCTCTAAGAAAACTTGACTACAATGAACATGAAAAATGAAAAGGTGAATTAAGATGGTCAAGAGGCATCAGTCAAATGCTTAAGCGCAATCGAAACCAATTGGCTGCTGAATAGAAACGGAATGTTTAAGCCGAGAGCTATTTGTTAAAGTGTTGTAAAATTTGCAATTTTCTAGGCACAAACACATCAATTTTCCATATGGAGGTGACATCTAATTACAAGCGAAACCATTTTGATGGGAGGCAAACAATTTACCATAATATAGTTATTTTTATGTGAAATGTCATCAATATTGTTTGCTTTCCTATGAACTGTCTTCCTCCTTTTTACATTTAGAATCCCTCGAGGTAAAAGCAGAAAAACATCTAAAGATCAAATTTGAGCTGCTAAGTTTTGAACTACGTCTTACTATGACTAGACTAAAACTCCAATTAGATAAAGGGGAATTCCTGACATGACAAGTTTTTAATGGAGCTAATGTTGAACCGTGTAGCATTATTTGATATAAATCTATAGTCTGAAAACAGATTATTTCATAGAATTAACGATGGCAAACTGCACCTTTGATATGGAAGTGTGATATCGTGTCTATGATCCCGAGAGTCAAATGGGCAGAAATTAAAAGTTTGTCCATTAATGATGCCGTGGTGTTTCCCAAATTAAGAAGTCATCATAGAAAATTCTTGAATCTCCTGAGTACAATCATAATCAAAAAGGCATCAAGCGCACTATATAATTAACAAAGTCATAAGTTATCACATGATAATTAAAGTGAACATTCGTCATACGGGTCATTTTTGTCGTAATGAGAGGTCAGATAGAAGGCGAAACTAGGATGCTAGCCAACTGGTGACCTCGCCCTTGCAATTTGTATTTTGATATTTTCTTATATTTGTAAAAAGCAAATAAGTTGAAAAACTTAATGCAAATAAAAGAATTTGAATTTGAATTATTTTTGGCAAATGTTACTTCTGTAATATAGCTTAAATGGCATTTTACTGACAAGCAATTAATCGTGTCATCATAATGACTTGACGTCGTGACAAAATGGCGGCATTCGCCGATTTCTTTAAACATGTGTTGACGTTGAAATTCTTCTAGATACATGAATTTGTAGTTATGTGATAAAAAAAAATCTTAAATTTGTGTTCATTTCCAATGAGATTTTCTGAAACTCGCCTTGAAGTTTTTAATTTCCCTCGCCAATGATTGCAGATATAACACCTCAGTATGGTAACTACATCTTCTGACTAGTAGATAGAATCTTCAGACATCTGTAATCAAGACATGTAATTAAAAATATATATAATCATTAAGTTAAATCTAAAATGAATTGATATCAGCTTTTTTTCAATAAGCATGCTTTCCTTTCACTTTTACAAATTTCACCTACACATATGAAGCTGCAGTGTCAATCAGATTGAATAACAGCCCACCAAGTACATTTCTTTGTAAATAGAAATTCTAAGTTTATATTATTGGTGATTGCTAAGAAAGCCAATTGAGCTCATTTTGGTAGAAGAAAAACAAATTTCGCGTTATAACGTTAAACTGTAGCGTTATTACGCAAAACTTTTGACGTTATTGCGCGAAATAATCGCGTTATTATGCAAACCTTTTGACATTTTTATGCGAAACAACCGCGTTATTTCTCGAAACTTTATTACGCGAAACTTGCGGCGTTATTACGCGAAACATGTTATATACATTGTTTAAGCTCTTATATACATTGTTTAAGCTCTCGGAAGCCACATTTTGATTCCGGAAGCCACATATAATATAGACGAGCAAGAACTTTGTCATCTATACACATGACGTTGTTCGGAATGATGAAATTCACTCAAAATAATTGTTGAAACATCTTTTAAATCTAAAAACTGTTTCCATCTTGTTAATTTCAATGGATTTAGATACCGCTTTAGAGTTGATTTACTTTTACTAACTTTCAGGCGTTAAGCTACCATATATCACATACTCATATGCATTCACATAATTTTCATGTTCATTATAGAATAGATTCTGATTACCATTTTACACACAATTTCTCTTTGATTGTATCTATACTGTTGCTAAAATAACCCCAATGAGTATATATACTTCCTATCAAATCCATTTATATACAATGAATTTTATTTCAACGTTCGCGTTACCGCTTATGATATTTCATTGTTGGAAATCCAAAGGTATAAGACAAAAAATTCCACTAATTATATGGTCACGCGGGGATCGATGTATAGCATATGAACTCGAATTATTTTTTAAAACATCAATTTAATATTTGTGTTATGACGTCATAGTCGCGTCGAAATTTGACTTTTAAATTCCACAATCAAAAACATTGAGTTCATCAGGGTAGTGTCTAATTATAGCCATCCTTTTTCTTACTAACTAGCACCTCAAATAATCCTATTGACATTTTTCAGAGAAAATACTGATTCGATTAATGTGCATATAGTGTTATACTGCTTTGGTAAAATAAAAAATGAAGACGTCCTATTATGTAAATCGGGGTGGTATAACATCATAAAACAAAATATTAATTGTTTAAAAGTTTCGCGTAATAACGTCAAAAGTTTCGCGTAATAACGCCAACAGTTTTGAGTAAGAACGCCAACAGTTTTGAGTAAGAACGCCAAATGTTTCGCATAATAACATAACAAGGTTCGCGTTATATTGCCAAAATTTTCGCGTAATAACGTAATTACGCGAAATATATTTATTTTTTCTACCAAAATGAGCCCGAAATCGGCTTTTGTAGATTGCTATGATGATAAAAAAAATAAGATTAATTTATCAAGAAAGAACTTGAAATGGATCTACTGATCACACTAGAGAAGGGAAATGTTAAAACAAACAACAGAAAATAAGTTCCATTCATCAGACAAAAACTACATGTTTATCTTCAAAAGTCAGTTCTTAACGTATTGTTGTAGAATTGGCTAACAATTAAAATGAAATGCCGATTCTTAACAATACTTCCCAGTTTAATGTCATTTCTATAGAGTTAAGTAAACAAAGGAAATTGTTCATTTGTTATATTGAACTTTTAATTGCCACATCCTTCCGTTTCAAAATCACCCGATCAAGAGGTCGGGGCATATCAGTTAATAAATCTTGAGCTCCTAATTGATATTTTGTCGCTAAAGAGCGTGTGAAGTGGAGGCCAGCTCAGTATTACTGACCACTGTCAATGGTCCTCACATTGTAATATCGGACTTTAATTGACCACAGTGTCTCTAGAGTATGACCATTGTTTATTCAACAAACAAGCAACGACTCCCTACATCCATGGGGGAATAGGGCCAAATTACCGACATTATTTACAGAGGCCGAGTTTAAATGATTCAAGATGGTTGTTCTGATAGCCATCTTGCCCTGATAAAAACTCGAATTTCCCAGATGTCGCGGTCATGTGAGGCGCTCTTTGGCGAATTCTCAGGACGCGTCGCCGTGCAGGCACGTGACATGACAAACATACTGACCACTGTTCAGGACATCGGTAATTTGAAACCCCAGCCGGACAGCCATGTCAGGTCACCACTTGACCAACGGTGTAGTATCCTAAATGAACTGGATGATAATTGACCACTTCAGCAACCGCCTAATGACATCAGTAATATCAAACAATTAAACCACTTTTTGGCGGGAACCCGGACTTCCCCGTGATTTAATGAAGGCATTAGAATCGAGAAATTTGACTGTTAATTACAATGTACAAGAGTTCAATTTCAGTGTCACCGTACTCTTGATTTTAATGAAAGAAAACACACAAACAAATCCAAATTAATATTTTGAGAACAGTGTCTTTCAACATGAATAACACGAAGGTATAGTTCGATAGCGCATTATTCCGCCAAATTTGTATTTTGATGTAATTTAAGGCATTTTCTTAAACTGCTTAAAAGAATTTATTTGAAGGCAGCAATACCACCAAAATCAAAACCAATATCGAAATTGAACCAGAGCCATGATTCAGAAGACCATTACTACATTAGCTTCTAAACAACTGACTATGTACATGAATTCTCATGGACACAGCTTTTCTTGCCTTTGCGCAACGTCCTTTAGTTTTGTTGGGTTTTTTTCTTCGTATATTTGCTGCTCTGTCGTTTACACTAGTAAACCAAAAGATGAAACATCTACAGCTAGCTGCCTCTGTACAAACCATTGATATTATAAATGTAAAACAGCACAAACTTCTGTTATTTTTGATTGAAGGCCTCTGTATACAAGTGGGCCAACGGTAGAGCGAAACAATGTAACAAAGTGGGAAACATAACGAAATAGACGAGACATATCGAAATAGATAGGGCAAAGCTTGTAAACAACAAAGTGTGACCAATGTAGGTTAGTTATGTATCTGTGTCACGATTATATTTATAATCAATACTTCGATGTATACATCGTGTCCGGAGGGCTACACGGTAGTGACCATGGACAGGAAGTTGTCCAGAAGGCATTGGCTCTAATGTAGGTCACGATAGCGTGATGTAATATTGACCAATCAGGACGCTCATTGTATACATTGACATGCAAAGTATTGCAACCTTATCTAAATTAACACTACCAAATAGTTATCATTATAAGTAAAAAATGTAAGATTTTAGAGAATAGAAAATTTAATTTATTGACCATCGATTTTGGAACCGGGAATTTTCTATACTGCCGAAATCCCTAGGGAAATAGAGTGTAAAGGTTTATAGGTAGGATGGCTACCAATCTGTCTAGGATATTAAAATTAATTCTCGTGCAATTTAAGCTTATTTTCTATGTCTGATTATCAATAACTCTTACATCTGATGTTTTAGAGTTCAGTTGATGTAAATTTGTGATGCGCTAGGATTATAAATCTTACCGATATGGTCAGGTACAGAGGAATCCTCCCCGAGGGGTGATTGGTTAGTAAAGGGTTATCGCCCCTGACATTAAGTGACCAGTAAGCATCTATACAATTGTTGTTGACATAACCTTCGAGAATTTATTGTTCACTAATCGCCGATCATCTCCCTTAAGTGATTTCCTGACAATGCACGCCGTGTTCCTTTTATTGTTGCCGTCAACTGTCCAAAGTATAAATTACAGGGTCGGCTCCAGAATTACCCCTCGCAATTACACATTCTGTCATAATGGACATATTTATGCTACAGAAAGCTATATATTTTATTGTCTGGCGTTCCTTTGGACCAATCAAGTGTTTGCTGTCTTTGATCTCTTCTTGTTCCTCATTAGCTTAATCAGACTAGGAATGAGGACCTAAGGCTTTACCCCTTTTGGTAACGCACGCTGTGTGGAAAATGGCGCCAATCTCAGCGATGAAAGGTACAATTCTATAAAGAAAAACCTCAGTGCAGGAATGTCACAACACAATGTGCACCCATCATATACGAGGAGGGAAGGGTTAAAAAAGATCCCCCGTCCTCTGCAGTTATGCAAATTTTGTAATGATTCCGTTAACTCTACAGTGAGAAAAAATCTCTTTAATAGTCATAAAGATGTATTTAACCACCATCTAACAGATTTTGAAAATTTGGTACGACTCTTGTCGTCTAACGATCTAAAACTTCTACAGGATTTAGGCCTCTTTGTTAAAAAGTCATTTGAACTGAGGAAAGCTGGCTTGATAAATGTTTAAGTTGTTGTTTTGATGTGTTATGTACATATATGTTTTGCTATCGGTCCCTTTGTATGGATGTAAGGAAGCAATAAAGTTGAATTGAATTGAATATAACACATCAATCTTTAATAGTTGAATGAACGCTGCAGACATCATATCGGGATAATCATGGTAACACTTTATAGGTTTACGGTTAGTTTTTTTAATGCTTTATTTCACCATTCGTATAATAAGGATAAAGATTTTAATCTTCAGCATCAATTTGTAATGCCTTACCTATACTCGGATAAAACAACAACAGCTAGTCTTTTTGTCGAAAGTGTATTTAATCCAAAAATCAAATTAAAGCCTCTTATTCAATGATGTTTAGTTTAGGATTCTCCAGGAAATGAAAATGATTTCACATGGGCGCATTTCCGCGGGAAAATATATCACACAAAGGAATGACCGCTGTCCACAGATTGACCCAGTGACCTGTCCTGAACGAATCACCGATAGCTATATTGGTTAAGTGTGGTTAGCACGGACTATCTTATATCCAAACTATTTTCATGTCCACATGAAGATTTTGTTTATCTGGTGCGTTAGATTCACATTTATATCAAAAGACACCGTATTGACAAATAGAACAGTTTAACATGATGACGAAGGAGATGGGTACCCAGAATCTAGTTTGGAGAGAGGTATAGAAAGGCAAGAATTGAAAAAGCCAAACCTACTAATTCGTTTGTCCTATTTAATACAACATGTCAAGTGTCAGTTTCTCAGAACTCAACATACTACTAGATTGTTCATCTAAAATATAGCTGAAAAGGTGATAGAGCAAGTTTGAGGTACACGGGAATGAGATTAAATGAATGGAGGCAAGCCAAGACAAATTCAAATGATATCTCAATGAAGCCAACGACTATGTTCAATACACAAGTCGACTTGTCCCACTTTCATCAATAGTCTATGATTTATGGATTTACTAACTTAAAATTCTCAAAAAAGGAAGATTTCACAAATTAATCTTCTATGTAACTTCTGTAATGCTTTCCTTTGTAGGACTCAGATTTAAGGAATTTAATCAGTTATGTTCATAGCTAATGAAATTAGGGCGAAGACACATATTGAAAGAAGCTAACCCCAGATACATTAGTCCGACCGAACAGGTAAATGCAAATTGACCTCTCGTGTGGATTGGCTCGTTCTACGTAACACGCCTGCCCCTCCCTGGGTAACACATGTTTGGTACGATAAGGTCAAGACTATTAAGAGGAAGTCGGCAAGGCTATACTGTCTGTGGAATCCATTGACTACTCGGGTCATTCTCACGGGAACAAAAACACGAGGGGCTATCCCTAACCATTACCTAAGGTTTAAATATATTAAATTGTGTAATATTTAATCCTTCTATGAATTTAGTACGAATAATAAAGGAATTATTTTGTACCTAGAAGAAGTTTTTGTTACTGAAACAAACCAGCGCATCAATCAAACAGAATTTACCAGGGATAAGCATTCGAGGATAGTTAGACCGATGTTTCATATCAAATGGTTTCCGCATGGTTTCGTATACACGGACTCCTAAGTGTGGCTATAGATACAGACGGTCAGTTTAGACGCTTTGCGAGACGGATATGGGTCAGTCAAATTACCCAACAATCGGTCGGGTCAGGTCAGACAAGATGACCGGTTGATAGGGTCAGTGGGGTGAACGTTGTAACACCTTCCCGTCTAAACACCACCTGTTCTGGAGCTGTATTTTATCTGTACAACACAACAATCAGACATGGAAATCAGTTCCTCAACAGGGCCACAAGGTCGGAAAGTCATAAAACTATTGAAATTACATAACAAAATAGTGCGACGATGACCTTTGGAAAACCTCACTGAACTTTGTGTGCCAGACTGCGGACCATAAACAGGACATAAGAGGTGATTGGGTGCAGTAACATATAAACAGACAGTAATTAGGATACATAATTTGGATGAGCTAGGTATACGTACTTAACGCGTTGATTGATGCCTTTGTTCTCGGATAACCTGTGTCGTTTTCCGTAGTAATGGTATATTTCTACATTAAAAATAATCGCATAAAGTATAACAAAAATTAAAAATTAATGCGATTGTCAATGCTCCATCCATTACCTCTAAGAGCGAGCAGTTTCATCATCTGTGATCGCGATCTGCACACGTCGTAGGTGTGCGTCGTTCATCATGTGCGGATCAGTTTCGCTTCGATCCCCTCACACAATACATAGGCAATTCTTTGATTGCTTACAGTCAGACTTTAGAGATTAGTTGGAATTATATCTCCAGTATCTCATTAAATTAAGACAGCAGTAGACGCGATATAATCAGCAGATGGTTTAGACTTTTCTATGAAATATTTATGTCAGTCATATGCTTGGTCTACTATCTCCGACTTTAAAATTAACTCGTTATATGAGATTTGTAAATCATTCGTAATCAGTGAGAACTGAATGGCCCTAACGTACTAGATGGTTATATAAATCTCCGGGACGTTATACCCGAGGTATCAACGACCCAATTAGCCTGGATCATGTCAATATCCCCGAGGCGAGCAATGTACAACAAGGCATTATGATATGGTATCAAGCTCCATCAAAACGCTATCACAAAAGCATCCGGAATATTTCATAGAAAACAACTATCAGAACGTGTTGGGCGATAGTTGGGAGATGATTACTTTGATGGAGCTTAAAATGCCACAAGCGGGTAGACACATAAAAAGGACTGATTATTTTAACACAACAAGCTCGGTAAACATATTTGTTTTATGATATGTTGTTGTGAGGTTTTGTGTTTATCATTAAACCAATAAATAACGACATTCAAACATGCAAGTCACTGTCTATTACAATTTAATTTGAAGCGCAATCAACCTTATGACGTCACACTCTTTGATCCTCCCAACCAAAAGAATCGGTAAACATATCACAAGAGAAATCTAGCATGTGCTATCCACTTTGCTTGGAATATTTCATTTTTAGTTTGTTTTTTTTTCCACAATATTCTAATTACTTTCCCATTTATGTGGTATGACGTTACGTGTTTAGCATTTGGGACTTTTATCATTCCGGGACGACGGCGAGTGTGAGTTTTCTTGATTACAATCAACATGCCATATCCGGTGGGGTTATAAATGTTCAAAAACAAATTCGAAACGAAAGTGTTTGTGACAAAACCATAGTTGCATGACGAAACTAATTTTTATTTGAGGATAAAGTACAAGTTAAATTTAAGAGTTTTCGTCCATTTGTATGCTAGTCTCAGCATCGATAACAAGTAAACGCGCTGGTGCATCATGTTTCATAACAAATTACAGTGCCACACGAGTGCATCCCGTATTATTGAGGTCAAGAACACACAGCGTACTCCACCATTAGCGGGAAAGATGACACCAGACCTAACTATATTTCAGTAAGCTGTTATCACACTAAAATCATTAAATTATAATTCGTTTTGCACTTCAATTTCGTCACAGTTATTTCACTATGAAAGATTTTCCCAAACTGAAATTGAGAGCGTTTTCCTAAATGTCACAAAAATGACACAATATTATGATGTTTGCCTTATTTCTACCCATCAGATTACGTGCGAGGTCAGTCGGGTATATGTGAATGGAGTTTTTTTGTTTTCCCTCAGCCTGATGTCCTATAAACCAAGGTCATTAAGGACGGCATTCCGTGTATTCATAACAATGCTCGTAGGCTCGTAGCCATTGTGTCAAAATATATCAATATTGAATTCATTAATGTCAGGTATCAGATTATTTTAGGAAGCCAGGTAGTGACATTCGACATGTTACAATAAAAACAACAAAAATAGTGTCACCAATCATATTGTGCTGTGTAATTTATTATATAAAAAAAAAAACATAAAAAGAATCTAGTTTTTAAAATACGTATCTTCGACCAATTTTTGCAAAAGATGTGCACTTAAAACCTACTTTTCGACATAACTCTTAGAATTATTAAAACTAATCAATTGAAACTAACATTATGACGCATATCTGCTGTCTAAGGGTCGTGGATGCTTGGTCAATATGCGCCAGTTTTATTAACTGTAGTATGTGGCAGTTTATCATGAAACAAAATATTGTTGCCACCTCTCCATTCTATATACAAGATACATTTTGTAGCTCATGTCCTCCAAAAATCTATAAAATATTTTAAGTTTTACTATATATTTAAACCAATGTCACATATACGAGATAGATACAAAGTTGATGATGGAGATACTGAGATACTTTGTGCTTATATATTTACATATCCTTTGATATTATACTTGTATGTAATTAAATCAAATAATAAAAAATAAAGATACATTACGTCGTATCCCAGTGGTACAAATTCTAAAGGAACCCGAGCATTAACACGTCAAAGATAGCCCAATCCTACTAATTACTCATAAAATATTCACTGGTAAATGTCACTATACGGAACAGTGTAAAAATAAGTATTTTATCGTGTCGCTAATTATCGAAGGTGTGAACAATGTGTGAGATACTGGCTACCATTGTTCTACCGCTAGATGTCACCGAGCTAAGTACGAACACGTGCCAAACGCACACTAAAATAAAAAAAAATATAATAATAATATCTATGTGGTACAAATACATTAATAAGACATGCATAATTCATTAATTCTTGACCTACTTACATCCATTATTAAACACAGTAGGACTATTTACGAGGTTGTTCGCTGTAAGGGTCACTCTATAAATAGTTTAATCCATAAATACTATTGTACTATCAGAAGGAGGTATGTTAATGAATTTTATCGGTTTGCGATATGACTTTCCGTTTTTTCGCGAATGTAGCAATGTCCCGCGAAATGGTAAAATATCATCTCTGCGAAAATAATCGGCATTACGTATATACTAGTATATTATATCGTCTACAGATCTGCTAAATTATCGTTAATATTAAATAAGTCCTATTGCAAAAACTGCTTCTGTACTACAGTATATGCAAACGCAATAATCGAAATGTATCATTTTCAAAACAAAAACACGTCACTTGTTTGTGCTGTAAAAACAACTAGTATGTAACCCAGTTGTTGCCCCGAAAACCTATATCTTATACAGTTGTGAGAAGAATAAAGAATTCTTGACAAACAGACGTCTACTTAACAACCGTGAACAATTTAAGACATGCACATATTGACAATGACTAAGGTGTTTATGGCACCATACATATCTAATTGGTATGAATTTTCGTGGCACATTTAAATCTGACCTGGACTAAATGTCGTTATTCATGAAAGCGTTCTAACATATTGTAATGGATTAGCTTGTTTGTTACTGAACACGTGTTAGATACTGTATTCTATATAGAACTAAATGTCAACGCAACATTCGTCAATTCTGGAAAATATTTAGGAAATTGATTTATCATTGCTCATATACTTCAAAATACTTCTACAGAAATCCTGACACAGCGATGATTGCCGAAGTGTTTCATATTATGACTTTAATTGTTACTGATACTATGTCTACAATGTAAAAAAAGGTACAAAGAACTAATTCGTTAATGTTTATAAGTAAGACAACATCTATCGCTACATTTCAGTATATTAAGAAATGTTGACAAACATATGATGACCGCTCCTCCCGCTGGTTCATTGGTCAAGTGATAGTTACCATGGAAACTAGTAAAATCTATGTATATGTGTTGTAGGAGGTGAGCCTTGAAATGTCAGCTATTTCTGTGTTAATCAAGGCAATGGTGTAGATTATAACACCTGTCACACTCTGCCCTTCATAACACTTGTCAATAGCAACTACTTTAATTAGGACATGAGTAATCCCGACAGATGAATGTGGCACTAATTATTAGTATAGATAATACAATATGACTCATCTGATACTAAATGCAACACCCGACATCACAGTTGGGATATTCTTCTGTGCGTTTTTACGTAAGAATATGGGTTTGATCACGTTCTGTGTACCACGATACATGAAAAGTACAGTAAAGAGAATTTCATATCAACTTTAATTGAACAGATTGTGAAAACAAGTGTTCGTGTCAGTTAAATAAATCAATATGACCTCCCTGACTGTCTATATTATGATTGTTTGTGAAGAAGTTACCGAAATGGTTATGATGGAGACATCAACATAGGCTTCACAGAAAACAAAACTTGCCGAACTACCACGAACAACATGAATGGTGTTACAAAATATATACTAAGTGAGAACATTTCCTTTAATCGCGATTACGTAAGGGTTATTTTTAATTACAAATGAACGAAAATGTTTGGCGGGGAAACTACAATGGCGAGTTGATCGCATATTTCAATTTCTCGATTGCATGTGCAATATATTTACTTTTTATAAAAGGTTAAGATTGATAAAACAACATGAGATATATATATGTATATCTTTTAAGATAACACAATCATCAAATATAAACTCCTGCCCTATTCCTGATCAATTAACAAGCAATAAAAACATTAACCTACTTTAAACATTTCAACAAAATTAATGACGTCCCCGGGTGGGCTTGAACCACCAACCTTTCGGTTAACAGCCGAACGCGCTATCCGATTGCGCCACGGAGACGGTATAGCTGTGCGAAGGAACGACTAACATCTTATCGCTCACACAAAGCGTCGTTTTATAACGACATTAGTGATATGAACAGGATCATAAACGATTGTTATGCTGACATAATTGGCATTTTGTTATATATCATGTTTATGAGACAGGTTTCATAACATATATAGTTAAATATATTCTGATTTTTGTACTAGAAACTACAGCAACAATATCAATATCATATCATTAGCTTCATAAAATAATCAAATCTAGTCATATTTCGTTAGTCCATATATCACAATTCTGGTGCAGTCGAACTGACATAACTTAACACTTGTAAATGTGTGTGGAAATATTGGCAAGATTCGTGAGCACTGCCTGTTACGGAAGAAAACGCCCAATCTAATGTGGATCATATTATTTTGATATTGCATCGAATAATCACTGTATTCGATTTTATAAATGCATTAATATCGATCTTTGTTTGACCGTCAAACGCAAAAGGTGTTTGTAACACGTAAGCCACAAAAATAGCATATAGTAACGTATTTTAATTAATTCATATACACCTGGTCCCACCCTTGATCAAATTACTCTTGTTAAACTGACCAAAGAAGTAATCTACAAGCTTACGACACATTTTAAGTGGACTTGCTCATTGCATGAACTTACGAAAGTAACTGACAACGCATATACACTTGTGAGCAGAAAAGAACCATGCATTCCCGAAGTACAGGCGCTTTCATTTTCATATATTTTTTTTTCGTCATTCAAATCTAAATCTAGATCAAATTTAAGAAAATTAAATTAAATCTTGGTCAAATTTAGGTATATCTAGGTCAACTTAAAGCATATCTAGGTCAGTAAATCTAGGTAGAAATTAGATATGTCAAGGTCAAATTTAGAGGTAAAACTATGTCAACATAAAACCTGTCTATTTAGGTATATGTATGTCCATTCAATAAATCTAGGTCAAAGCTTAGGTATATCTAGGTCAGATTTAGCGAAATCTAGGTCAATTGATTTATTTGGTACATATATGTAAATCTAGATAAAATTTTGGAACATCTAGGTCAAAATAAGGTAATTTATATTTAGATATAATTTAAGTATATCTTAGTCCATAAATCTAGGTCAAATTTAGGTATACATAGGCCACCTAAAGGTAAATCAGGGTCACATCTATGTCAACTTACATCCTGGAATAAGTTTTTTATATATACCATTGTGCTAGGATGGTGAATATACATCATTAAGGAAGGGGAACTCAATAGGATGTTATCTAAACATTGGTGTCCGAGGCGAGGACAGGCTTTGGTTTGGTATGTAATGGCTTATACCTAAAGATGAAGGAAGCTATAAGGTAGTTGTAACCTGTATGTGGTATATCATGTCCGTATTCACACCTGTATCAGGAGTTATATATAGGAGGACCGCTAGGTATGTGAGAATGTCGGACATTATACCTGTCACATAAACCATCCTGACTGCCTTTTCCTGGTTCTCACCAATAGGTTTTACTTGTAACACTTTCAGAGGTCATCAATGTAAATATATATCTCGTAAACACGGTCATCTGTCTATCACCAGTATTATATATATAGATGTTGATGTCCTAGATTGTAGTCTACTTAATATCGCCCTTATCAGTCTAAACTGCATGTTTAATGCATGTTTACGAGTGGTACCCGTTTGTTTACAGGCTAAGTGTATCACAGTTACGCTTTTTTAAACAGTAATGGTGCATCCTTAGGTCTGAATAATCGGTTGAAGCACATGTCCACGTCAAAAAAGTTCAGTTTTACGGAACATAATCAAATGTCATTACCTTGGGCAAACAGACACTTGACTAAAATTCCAACCGGACAAAACATACATACCGTATCAAATCATAGTTAATCATCTCAGTCTCTGTGTATATATAAATAATAACATAATGAATCGCTTGTCTAAGTGTACAAGCACCAGGCCATCACATTCTCTGTAACTAATGTTATTCAACGCTTTCGTCTGAGCAATCTTTTAGGGATTTCCCCTATACAAAACATATGTTACAATGCAAATTATCGTTATTTCCTTGTTTAAGACAAAAGTTGATGAGAAAAACACATCTCTCGCCACATGATATATGTACAGTTTAATGTTTTTGTATGTTTGTTGTATCGCTTGTTCACCATTTCGTTTACTGAAATGACATTGTGTAAACCTTTGAGGCATTACGTTACACGTTCCTTGCCTTTCTGCACTAAAATCGAAACATCCCGGGAATGGAGGTCAAAAAGACCATCTAGACCTCAAACTCTCATTTATTTGCAATCCGATTTTAAGTAACTTGCCGGAAAACACATTACATGAATCGATAAAGGCTTGGTCAAAGATAGTGTACATTTATCCCTTCTAGTCCTACAATAAGATATTGGATTATGTGCTCAATCGTGTGGACATATTTGAATATGTTTTGTTACATCTCTGACCCATTTGCCCTTTTTGAATACATACACTGTACAATGTAAATTAGGATTAGATGGATTTCTTAGTACACAAAGAGCTTTCCTGTCGGACGGGTATATAGCTCTCAGTGCATCGCTATATTTAATGTCAATGATTATAGACCAACAATCCTTTACTGGTATTGTGATTTGTCGAGATGTCTCGCCTAGACGTTCTATAGTATGTTATTACAATGTATCTGATTCTGCCTTTCTATATCTATATTGTCTTGTTTTCTTTTGCAGGAGTCCGTAATTTTTAAATTTTGATCACCTTTCATTTTGACGTTATGCCATGCTGTAACACTCTAAGACACTTGCCTAGGTACTGTCGAGTTCATTTGATATCTTTAATCCAGAGGTTTACTAATTTTCATAATTAAATGATGGAATGTTTAATACTTGAAGTGTAAAAGGCATTTTGAAAAATCTTAAGAACAATTAATTTGATAAAAAAACAATTCATGTAACTATTAAGTATTTATCGTTTTTATAATTATTAACAATAGGATTACAAAGATCGCTAAACTGTCAATAAAGAATCTGAAAACGACTTGATTCCCACCAGCATGACTAATAAATGTTTAAGTCTACATATTAGTCAACATGGTTGCTCTGTGTCACCATGACCACAGCGTCTGTACCTCATCCCTAGCAACGACTTCAAGGTGCGCGGTTACGACTGTTAACTGTGTAAGACGTACAACAATAAACATTGTATATACAAAGGAATGTGGTATTGTTGTCCTCAACACTTTCCCAGGCCCGAGAACCAGTTAAATGTTAAGAGTTATTGATTGATTCGGCGTTTGCTGACGTCACTGGCGGCCTAATTAGACTTCTTAATATGACTTTCTTAATTAATATTCAAATTAAGTGAAAACAGACAAAAACGACCCGGTCAAGCGTATTTTGTATAACAAATAAAAAAGAAAACACCTATTGTATGTTTTTCTTAATCAAACTGTCGATCATTGATTTTTATCGATAATGTATGCGGTTAAATGAGCCTATACGTAATAAAAGCTGCCCTATAACCATCAGGTACCTTTAAATTTACAATAAATTCTAAAGGACAGGAATGCGTTCCATGGTCTACATGAAAATACTTTGCTGCGTAGAAATGTATGATATAGTGCTAGAGTGCACAGACCTAGATATTAGGACATCTATCTCTTACACCTGTCTGTGTTAAACGTGAGACTGTGTAAAAACCAATTGAGGATATTTGATTGATCAGGTAATTGGAAAGGTAAACAATTAAAGGACATTTAATTCAGAAATATATTCAAAGGCATAAATCTCATAACATTTTTGCATTTTTATCAATATAATAATATCTGTATACATTCCCTCCCTAAAACAACAATAACAAAAACAAAATGCATGAAAACATCTAAATTTTAGTTATCTCGACATTAGAATGGGTTCTTGATATTCTAATTATCAAATAAACAAAACTTAGTTTGGATTTTAAAATTGTGAAGTTTGAAAAAATATATAATAACCTCCATGATTGGGAATACTTTACCACATATTCTTATGTCAGCCTTAGGAGTACCTTCCCACATATTCTTATGTCGGTCTTAGGAAGTATTTTACCACATATTCTTATGTCGGCCTTAGGAAGTATTTTCCCAAATATTCTTATGTCAGCCTTAGGAAGTATTTTACCACATATTCTTATGTCGGTCTTAGGAAGTATTTTACCACATATTCTTATGTCGGCCTTAGGAAGTATTTTCCCACATATTCTTATGTCGGCCTTAGGAAGTATTTTACCACATATTCTTATGTCGGTCTTAGGAAGTATTTTACCACATATTCTTATGTCGGCCTTAGGAAGTATTTTACCACATATTCTTATGTTGTAAAAGTAGATTTGTCCTGGTTTATACAACTTTCATTCAGTTTCCAAATCTTCGAAATCAAGAAATAAAAGTTTTAAGGAATTGTCTTTATTTTAACTGCGTATACAGTAGTATGAAGGTAATTAATAACATGTTATCATTCTTATATTCACATCCCTGTTATGGTTATGGACAGGATAAAACTGTTAAATACGGTCGCCGTGGCCGAATAAGACAAAGATGTAAACATTTCTATATGATATATTTTAGATCTATAATAATTTTCAGATATTTTGAGAGTGACCAGCTTTCTAGATAGAGAAGTTTCATAGCGGGTTGGACCAGTGAATGTTTTCCTCTTCAGACTATGGACATATGTCATATTTTGTTCCCATCTGCATAGATAAATGACTCTTCTTCCTCGGCTGGTGTGTTGTTCTTATCGTTAATTGAGCGTAAAATAAAAGCATTTATCATAATCCAACCCATAAAAGATGTAAATATAATCTCCAAATATAATGATTAAGTAAAAAAGTCCATAGTCCATGGTTGTACGAAGACGCATAATTATTTACAACATAATATAATAGAGTCGTTATTGTTTTTATTCCCATACGGCCCCACATTCAGTGACAATATTATCCCGTGTTAAATCATCCGAATTCCATTGTATTCTATGTAAATGCTAATAGCTTCCAGTCGCAATAAATTTTCAATTTCAGGTACATATGACATGACAGCAAACAATGGTAAATAAATATATAAAAACAAACAGCCACAGCAAACAAAAGGTCAGTGTAATGAACGTACTCATATAACAGCAAAATGGTCTAGAGACTGTACTTTAAGGTAAATGTTTCCGTTCCATTCCAGAGTGATGAGCATGACTAGTCTTTGTGGAATTTGTATTTATGTATAATATCTATTATCAGGTCTGGGCTATACAATAAACCTAGCAAGCATCACTCTCACGTATACATCGTTGGCATTTGTTGACATTTAATGCATCAACACAATGATGCATTGTTAGAATACGTGTAAGACTACAGGACTACAAAAACTGTTATGGTGCTAGTCTTAGTCTACTGTAAGACTGTCGGGCTAATGTAGAGACAACTGTCAGGGTACTAGTCTTAGTCTACTGTAAGACTGTCGGGCTACTGTGGGGGACAACTGTCAGGGTACTAGTCTTAGTCTACTGTAAGACTGTCGGCTACTGTGGGGGACAACTGTCAGGGTACTAGTCTTAGTCTACTGTAAGACTGTCGGCTACTGTGGGGGACAACTGTCAGGGTACTAGTCTTAGTCTACTGTAAGACTGTCGGCTACTGTGGGGGACAACTGTCAGGGTACTAGTCTTAGTCTACTGTAAGACTGTCGGGCTACTGTAGGGGACAACTGTCAGGGTTCTAGTCTTAGTCCACTGTAAGACTGTCGGCTACTGTGGGGGACAACTGTCAGGGTACTAGTCTTAGTCTACTGTAAGACTGTCGGCTACTGTGGGGGACAACTGTCAGGGTACTAGTCTTAGTCTACTGTAAGACTGTCGGCTACTGTGGGGGACAACTGTCAGGGTACTAGTCTTAGTCTACTGTAAGACTGTCGGCTACTGTGGGGGACAACTGTCAGGGTACTAGTCTTAGTCTACTGTAAGACTGTCGGCTACTGTGGGGGACAACTGTCAGGGTACTAGTCTTAGTCTACTGTAAGACTGTCGGGCTACTGTAGGGGACAACTGTCAGGGTTCTAGTCTTAGACCACTGAAAGACTGTCGGCTACTGTAGGGGACAACTGTCAGGGTACTAGTCTTAGACCACTGTAAGACTGTCGGCTACTGTGGGGGACAACCGTCAGGGTACTAGTCTTAGACCACTGTAAGACTGTCGGCTACTGTGGGAGACAACTGTCATGGTACTAGTCTTCATCAACTGTAAGACTGTCGGGCTACTGTAGGGGGCAACGGCCAGGGTACTAGTCTTAGTCTACTGTAAGATTGTCGGGCTACTGTGGGGACAACTGTCTGGGTACTAGTCTTAGACCACTGTAAGACTGTCGGCTACTGTGGGGGACAACTGTCAGGGTACTAGTCTTAGACCACTGTAAAACTGTCGAGCTACTGTAGGGGACAACTGTCAGGGTACTAGTCTTCATCAACTGTAAGACTGTCGGGCTACTGTAGGGGACAACTGTCAGGGTACTAGTCTTAGTCTACTGTAAGACTGTCGGGCTACTGTAGGGACAACTGTCAGGGTACTAGTCTTAGACCACTGTAAGACTGTCGGGCTACTGTAGGGGACAACTGTCAGGGTACTAGTCTTAGACCACTGTAAGACTGTCGGCTACTGTGGGGGACAACTGTCAGGGTACTAGTCTTCATCAACTGCAAGACTGTCGGGCTACTGTAGGGGGCAACTGTCAGGGTACTAGTCTTAGACCACTGTAAGACTGTCGAGCTACTGTAGGGGACAACTGTCGGGGTACTAGTCTTCATCAACTGTAAGACTGTCGGGCTACCGTAGGGGACAACTGTCAGGGTACTAGTCTTAGTCTACTGTAAGACTGTCGGGCTACTGTAGGGGACAACTGTCAGGGTTCTAGTCTTAGACCACTGTAAGACTGTCGGCTACTGTGGGGGACAACTGTCAGGGTACTAGTCTTAGACCACTGTAAGACTGTCGGCTACTGTAGGGGACAACTGTCAGGGTACTAGTCTTAGACCACTGTAAGACTGTCGGGCTATTGTAGGGGACAACTGTTAGGGTACTAGTCTTAGACCACTGTAAGACTGTCGGGCTACTGTAGGGGACAACTGTCATGGTACTAGTCTTCATCAACTGTAAGACTGTCGGGCTACTGTAGGGGGCAACCGTCAGGGTACTAGTCTTAGTCTACTGTAAGACTGTCGGGCTACTGTAGTGGACAACTGTCAGGGTACTAGTCTTAATCTACTGTAAGACTGTCGGGCTACTGTAGGGGACAACTGTCATGGTACTAGTCTTCATCAACTGTAAGACTGTCGGGCTACTGTAGGGGGCAACCGTCAGGGTACTAGTCTTAGTCTACTGTAAGACTGTCGGGCTACTGTAGGGGACAACTGTTAGGGTACTAGTCTTAATCTACTGTAAGACTGTCGGGCTAATATAGGGGACAACTGTCAGAAACTGTTAAGAAAAATGTTACATTTGCAAACTTTCAGTCTCGATTCGCAGCATTAAACCGTGTATCTTTCTCTCAGGCAGATTGTCGTTATTTTAGTTTTCTCTTAGAAGATAGATGATGCATTGGCGACGTACAGAAAGCGATTGTAGTTCATCTTAACAGTAACCATGCTTTACACCTTATTATGACCGGAACTGTTTGAGATAGAGGCGTTTTTATAGCCGTTAATATAACGATCTACTGAGATTCGCCGCGTCACTTCCTGCTTGTTGAAGTATATGATTGGATCAGTGTAATGGTAGAGGTCAGCTGTGTATTTTATTAGATACTCCGTCAAAACAAAGCACTAAGTCACGAGACTGCGACTGGTCATTGTTTTGACTGGCCTATGTCCGAACTAGGTTAATTGGTAGCCTGAGGCCAGTAAAACATCTATACAAATTATCACCCTTATCTGACAATTCCTACCAATTATGGTATCAGCGACGGTTTATTCTCCTTCGGCCTGTGTTACTGGTATAATTGTGTCCCTCCAGGGCATTACTTTGCTATGTTTTCATCTCCCATATATTAATTGCCTTCACTGATCACCAACTGATATTGGTATGTTTCTGTTTTCCCCGTAGTTGTTTGCCTTGTCGTAGTAAGATTCGGACTTGCTTGTGGGCGTGGTTCTTCTTAAAAGTCTATGTTGATCTTTTCACCTTATGTAATAAAACTGTTGAGACAGATATGTTTTAAGGTGGGTTTTACCTCTTGTGATTACCTCACTTATTTGGTGACGGATATAGACCATACAGTAGTAAGAGTTAGAACAACGTATTTCACATTTTGTTATCCCCCGCCCAACGAAGTTGGCGGGGGATATACAAATGGGTTCCGTCCGTCCGTCCGTCCGTCCTTCCGTCCGTACGAATTGTTTCCGGAGCATAACTCTAAAACCAGTAGAGATATTTCCACGAAACTTCATACACACATTGATGTTATGGTCTAGTAGTGCCTTTTGCTATTTTAAGGTTTTCACTTTTTGTACTTTTTTCTGTAACCATGGAAACATTGCTGAAAATGGCAGATTTTTGTGTAAGAATCGTTTCCGGAGCACAACTCTAAAACCAGCAGAGATATTTCCATGAAACTTCATAGGCACATTAGTCTTATGGTCTAGTAGTGCCTTTTGCTATTTTAAGGTTTTCACTTTTTGTACTTTTTTTCTGTAACCATGGAAACATTGCTGAAAATGGCAGATTTTTGTGTAAGAATCGTTTCCGGAGCACAACTCTAAAACCAGCAGAGATATTTCCATGAAACTTCATAAGGCACATTAGTCTAATGGTCTAGTAGTGCTTTTTGCTATTTTAAAGGTTTTCACTTTTTGTACTTTTTTCTGTAACCATGGAAACATTGCTGAAAATGGCAGATTTTTGTGTAAGATCGTTTCCGGGCACAATCTAAACCAGCAGCGATATTTCATGAAACTTCATAGACAATTGTTCTTATGTTCTAGTAGTGCTTTTGCTATTTTAAAGGTTTTCACTTTTGTACTTTTCCGTAACCATGGAAACATTGCTGAATGGCAGATTTTTTGTGTAAGAATCGTTTCCGGAGGCACAACTCTAAAACCAGCAGAGATATTTCTATGAAACTTCATAGACACATTGTTCTTATGGTCCTAGTAGTGCCTTTGCTAATTTTTAGGTTTTCACTTTTTTGTGCTTTTTTCTGAAACCAAATAGAAACATTTGCTGAATATATTTTTCTTTTATGGTAAACTATTGATATTTAAGTTTATGTTATGTGTGTAAACTTTGCAAAACTCACAACCCCATCTTTGTGTATATAGTCTAAATATAAATGTCAAGGCTGTTTACCTGATTCAACAATTGCAGCCCCGCTCTACTTGAATTATAGCTCCATCTTTCTTTAGCTCAACTTCCTTTTTCCTGTTTTTTTTCATACACATAAGTCTCCGCAATCAAACTTATTCAGCTTTGATATCTTCCATTGGCGGGGAATCTGAATGACTATGTCCTTGTTTATAATTAAAATAAGTCATGTTATTCACAATCATACATTATATTTTAACTGCTTAACAAAAGAGATGTTTTATATTGACATTTATATATCTAATTTTATGTCCATCGCTTCGATCATGCCATTCTGTTTTGTTGATGCCATTCCTCCGTTAGTGCCATTCTACTTTGTTTATGTCACCCCTCCGGTTATGCCATTCTACTTTGTTTATGTTCACCCTTCCGGTTTTGCCATTTCTACTTTGTTATGTCACCCCTCCGGTTATGCCATTCTACTTTGTTTATGTCACTTTTGCCATCTAACTTTGTTTATGTCACCCGCTCCGGTTAAGCCATTTGTCTTTGTTGATGTCACGCTTCCGTTAGTGCCATTCTACTTTGTTTATGTCACCCCTCCGGTTATGCCATTCTACTTTGTTTATGTCACCCTTCCGGTTTTGCCATTCTACTTTGTTTATGTCACCCCTCCGGTTATGCCATTCTTCTTTGTTTATGTCACCCTTCCGGTTTTGCCATTCTATCTTGTTTTGTCACCCCTCCGGTTATGCCAATCTTCTTTGGTTTATGTCATTCTTCCGGTTTTTGCCATTCTAACTTTGTTTATGTCACCCTTCGGTTTTCCATTCTACTTTTGTTTATGTCACCCCTCCGGTTATGCATCTTTTGTTTTGTCACTTTACCGTTTTTGCCATTCTTCTTGATTTTATGTCACCCCCCGGTTATGCCATTCTACTTTGTTTATGTCACCCTTCCGGTTTTGCCATTCTACTTTGTTTATGTCACCCCTCCGGTTATGCCATTCTACTTTGTTTATGTCACCCTTCCGGTTTTGCCATTCTACTTTGTTTATGTTCACGCCGTCCGGTTAAGCCATTCTTCTTTGTTTATGTCACCCTCTCGGTTTTGCATTCTACTTTGTTTATGTCACCCTCCGGTTATGGCCATTCTACTTTGTTTATGTCACCCTTCCGATTTTGCCATTCTACTTTGCTCTTATGTCACCCCTCTCGTTTGCCATCTTCTTTGTTTTGTCCTTTCTTCCGGTTTTGCCATTCTACTTTGTTTGTCCCCCTCCGGTAATGCCATTCTTCTTTGTTTATGTCACCTATCCTGTTTATGCCATCTTCTTTTTTGTTATGTCCCTTCCGGTTATGCCATTCTTCTTTGTTTATGCTCCCTCCGAATTTGCCCCTTCTCTTTATTTAATTTAATACTCTCCCCCTCCACCATAGTTAGCCATTCTGTTTTCTTTATGTTCCTCTCGTCTGAATTCTGCCTCCGTTGGTGTTTTTTATTTCCATCGGTAATTGGTAATGACATAGCCTCGCTGTTTTGAATGATGTGACTTGCCGGTTCTGATGCCATTCCAACCTTGTACATGCCAGAATCTCATTTCTCAACATGAGGTCTATATAGTTTGACTTCTGACTCCTCCGGTTATGTTAATTGTGACAATACACACGTTGTTAGTGTACGACTGGTTGGCATCCGTTATAATACTCAGATATAAATATGAGAAGTCAAGGCTCCACGATCTATCCATACGAGGAAACTATAGAACTGATCTGGCATCGCTTGTTAATACCAGGTCTTTTATTCTGAGATATTAAAAAGGAATTTCTGTTCTCGTCAATGTGAATATTTACAAGCATGTGAAGTGACGCTAAACTTTATACATCAAATGGCAGTGGAGAGTAAGTCATATTACATAGTTGAAACAGAAGCAACGTGACCTGTTAATTGGAAATAATATGTTGATGACGAGACCAGTTGACAGGTTTGCCTGTTTCGGGTCGTGGCCAAGAGAGAACATACCAATGTGTCAATACAAGCAATATACAACACGGTTAGAATACTATGTTAGTTACATTCTGGATAGCCTTATCACTGGGGTTATCAATTACCACTTGGTCTTGACTACTGATGCAACAATAAGATATCAACCCACACTAGTCTAATATTGATACCGACAGATAGATATCAACAAAACACTAGTCTGATACTGAAATGCAACAATAGATATCAACCAAACACTAGGTCTGATACCGATACCGACAATAGATATCAACAAACACTATCTAATATTGATACCGACAATAGATATCAACCAAACACTAGTCTGATACCGACAATAGATTTCAACCAAACACTAGTCTGATACTGATACCGACAATAGATATCAACCAAACACTAGTCTGATACTGATACCGACAATAGATATCAACCAAACACTAGTCTGATACTGATACGCAATAGAATATCAACCAAACACTAGTCTGATACTTGATACCGACAATAGCTATCAACCAAAACACTAGTCTGATACCGACAATAGATACAACCAAACACTAGTCTGATACTGATACGGACAATGATATCACCCAACACTAGTCTGATACTGATACCGACAATAGATTATCAACAAAGCACTAGTCTGATACGATACCGACAATAGCTAT